>BMAO01033101.1:0-177028 GCA_019973975.1 Trichonephila clavata
AACTAAATTTATATCTTAATTACATTCAAAGTTCCCTATCTCAAAATTAACAATTGAATATTACTACATATTGAATAACTTTTCACATTTCTATTTTGTTTGAAATCCCTCTCTTATCTACTTTATAAATTGTGTTTATCATATTTTTTATTTCTGTAATATATTTTGCTTCCATTTTAAATAGTTTTAAACTAGGAGCAATTAAAAAAATTGTACCTATATTTGTCAACATTTATTATTGTTTCTGTAAAAATAAACATTTCATTAAATGCTTTTATAAGAAATTTCTGCTATAGTTTTGGCATTGTTGCCTTTTTTAAAGAATTTAAATAAAGTTACAGATGAATTTTGATTAACTTTATTTTTATTTAAAGAAATTATGCATTTTAAAGTAATTATACGATTTTTATTTATTTTTATAATTAGTTATACACATTTTTAATTATTAGATTGCATTGAATATCCTTTCAAATTGTCTGGACAAAAGATCTTAATCAAAAAAGTATCGCCAGTAAATCACTCTTAAAATGGCAATAAATACAAAAAGAAAAAAATAATTCGGCTTTTCAAATTTAACCTTACAAAATAATGGTTCCTTAGCAGTTTTAAAGTATATTAGAAAAATTATGTGTTTATTTCACGTTACCAATAAAAAGAAAGGAAAGTGTATTTTTAAGTAAACTTAATATACTTTCTTACTTTGAAAATTCTTTTAACAGTTTGAAGCAATTTTAATTAAATATTTAGAAATTATAGATTTGCTCATATATTACTAAACAAAATTATCGTAATACGTTAGGATTACAAACAAAAAATCAACGTAATAAATATAATACCGTTTTTATTTCAATTTCGATTTATTGTGTTAGGATTCTTTTAAGTATGGTAAATAATTAATAGATGTACTCAAAATCTCATTAATGTTTTGTATATTAAATGAACTACTATCGTTTTTATAACTGACTCAAGAAATTATTTTTTATACGAGAGGCAAATAATACTTTTTCATTTGAATAACAATGCCAATCGAAAATGTTTTAAGATTCAAGCTATGAAAACATATTTAAATGTGTTAATCATCATGAAAATATTCTAAGAAACTGATGACAGTTATTTATATTTATGTATGTAATATGAAAATAAATAAATAAAACAGTAATGACACGCAAATGTTACAAAATATTTTTCTTCACTTTATTTTACGCAATGATTAAAATACCTGCGCATTAAATCTTAAAAATTAAAAGAGAATATATATATGAAAATTAAAATATAGTTACCTTTTTTTTTTTAAACACGGTTCTCCGATTTGTCTGTATAAGCGCAGGAAGCTAAAAGAAATTAATTCAAAACGTCAAATTAACGCAAAATTTCCTCAGTTTTCTTCGAAAAGGGGTCTTTTTCTGAGGGTCTTTCGGTCCCATTCTTTTCTGCCATAAATCTTAATCGTGCTTTTCCCGATCCTGCTTTTGTCCAATGTACCAAAATTCTTCTTTAACGCGCCCCTCCCCTTCCCCCAGAGGACCAACGGTGAGAACTCATTGATACTCCTTAAAAAAATAATTAACTATAGCCTTGGAGGGTGACGGAAGACTTCTGGCGCTTATGGTCCTATCTTTTCTCGAAACTGGTAGCAGTTATCGAGCCCTTGCTCATAATGCACATCCAGTCTTTTGGTTGTTACAGATATAAAAGAGAACAGGTATAAATAAAGTATAATATTCTCTTTCACTGGACCATCTCTGAAAAAAATTCCGACTAAGGGCCAAGCCTTCCTGTAGCTTCTTAGTACGACGTTTATTACAGTCAATCAATCAATAGACGAAGGGGTTATTGTCATTTACAGGCAAATAACATTCTGAATGGATTTTTTCCATCCTAAGTGTTATCTGTATTTCACTTCAAACGATCTTTCTGTGGATCCGCTTTGAATGAGAAGTTTTACCTACATTCAAAGATTACACCACTCCTTGTCTTCTCATTATTTTGAGTAACTTTACCAGCTTTTAAACTTTTCTTATTGCGTTTCCTGAGATTCAGAATTCACACGGAAAACTTATATAGTTTTAAGCCAGTGACATACTACTTGTATTTTATAAACGTAAAATAGCTGGTAAAATGTTATCAATGGTAAAAGACCATTGATAATATCTTACGACGTTTTGCTTACACATGTAAGGGGCCCCTGTAGCTAGGAGCTTTTATTTTCGATGATGTAATATCGTCAGATGATATGTATAAATTATATCAATGTAATGTGTGTTTTTTATGTCAGAAAGTATTTTGCTTTACTTCATGTCAGTAAACTAATTTTTTTAAATCTTCTATTTTCCATATGCTCGCGCCCCCCTCTCAGGGTTATCACGCTTCCCCCTCAGGGGGGTGGGAGTGCGCCCCACAGTTTGAGAAACGCTGCTCTACAGTTTTTTTTTCGAAAAATTACTTTCATCTATTTCACTATTTGATTCATTCATCAATTTAGAGAAATTTCAATCTCACTTAAATATTTCGCTATTTCTGTCATGCTGACTGAAATAAAACTGATGCTAAATTTGCAAAATACTTCAATCCAGTGCCGGATTTCTCGTTAGGAGGAGTAGGCAATTGCCTATGGGCCCACAAAAGCGTGTTCTGTTTTCTGTTAGGGCTCCAAAAACAGGCTAAGGGGCCCGAGAACTCGACTCTCTAGGGGCCTCCATGTCGTTTAATCCGACACTGCTTCGATCTCTTTCCCCACATTCTCAAAATATAAACACGAAAATCCAGATAACAATAAATCACGAACCTTCAAATATTAAATTCTTTCGAAAGAACTAAATATTGGTAGTTGTTTATAGTGTGAGATCTGGGATCATTATTTTAATATAAGAAATCTGGGATCAACTTTTTAAAAACTTGGAACCGAAAACATATATTAAAGACCAAAGTTCAGGAAAACATTTTTTTTTAAAAAAGCAAAAAACAAACAGAATTCAACCGCAATTACATGCAATATATGAGGGCAACACTAATTGTTATACGATTCAAATCGTGGGTAATCATTGAGTTTGCAATATCAGTACAAAATTTTTTTGTTGCACGTTGAACTTATAACTGAAATCTATCAGCTTGGGGCCCCTGCTTGTGATCGGGGCCCCTGGCGGCCGCCAGGTCCGCCAGCCGCTTAATCCGCCTCTGCATAGAGCCCCATGTTATTTACAAGGTCCCATAGCAATTGATCTAATTCACATGTTTACATGCAATAAACATTAATCCTGCACTATTTTTCAAGCAGAATAGTAATTTTGACATAATTTAACATAATAAACACATTTTAAATACCAAAATCGTAACATTGCCCCTCCTCAAAAACTGCACGTCTCGGGCAGTACACTTGAGCAGAAAGCCATTTAAATCAAACAATTATATTATTTTAAATATAAGATAAACAAATGACAATGAAAGTATACTCAACATAACAAATAAAAAAAAACTATTTACAGGACTATTTACAAAAGGAAATGGTTGAAGGTGATGAAACCATGGTTTAAATTGATCCCTAAACTAAGTATTGTTACCATAATAAGGAGCTAAGTGATCGAAATGAACGACTCTAGGCTTAGCATTCGTAGACTTACGGATTCGAACCACGACGTCGGTCAGTCTTTTTAGAACTGTATAAGGCCCTTCCCGCGATGTTTGAAGTTTCGGAGAAAGTCCTTTACGTCGGTACGGGTTCCAGAACCAAACCTTGTCACCTTCATTAAATGTATGTCCTGTAGCTCTTGCATCGTATCGGATCTTCATCTTGTCCGTCGTGATGTTAATGCGACCTCGGGCAAATTGATGAATGTCTTCTAACCGTGCCTGGAGATTCTTAACATAGTCTTCAGGCGAAGAAGGCGCATCCGGTGGACGTCCGAATACGAGATCACAGGGGAGACGGAGTTCACGACCAAAGAGCATATTTGAGGTTGTAAAGCCGGTAGTTTCATGTGTTAAAGACAATGACTTTATAATGAATGTTAACATGGTTTTGTTGTTATGCCAATAGATGGCGCCTGTATCTCTCATTTGTATTTATAGTTTTTCTTATGTAATGAGTCTTCTAGCTCTAGCCGCCTTGTGTGCAGGTTGCAATTTAAGTCTGTGATAATTCTCGTATTCCGTAAATAATAAAAACTTAAACAGGTTATGGGTACCAGCACAAGCTTTAACTATGCTTGAAGTATCAAAGATTATGAGTCTTTTACGATAGAAAAGGCTGAAAGAACTTTATTTCTTGGAAGCAGCAAGTCGCGGCAAAGTTTCGCCGATCGGCAATTTGGCAGGAAGATAGCGTGAAAGCACCACCATTTTGAAGAGATCGAGGAAGAAACAGAAGATGACCGTTGTTGCTTAGCCTAGAAATATTTAAACAAATTATTTAAGAAACCTGAAAATCTAAATTTCTAGAAAGGAAATAAGTATGGATTTCAGTCGTCATATTAAGCCTTTGACCGGAGAAACAGATTGGCCGATGTGGAAACGGAAGATACGAGACCTACTCGATTACCACGAAGGAGCGATCGAGATTATAGATGGCAAGCTGAAAAGGCCAGAATCCATAGATACTGATGCTCAAGAATCTGTAAGAAAACAGTATAAAGAACGCTGCGATTTGTACAGAAAAGCAAATAGTTATGCAAAATCAATGATCGCAAGTACTGTCACTGATGCTGTGTATCAGAAGATTATGGACAAGGATGGATTATGGAAGATTATGGATTATGGCCTTTGATGCGTGGGAATCATTAAAGCAGCAGTTTGAAGCAACTTCAAAAGATCAGTTGTTTAAAATTTGTACAGAGTTTTTTGCATTCAGCTGGGTTCCAGGAGAGGATGTCTCAACACATATTGCAAAGCTAAGAAGTCTTTGGAATGAACTGAATAATGGACTTGAGGCTAGAGAGGACAGCAAGTTGCCAGATTTGATGTTAGTATGTAAAGTATTACATATTTTGCCTTATCAGTTTGAAATTTTTAAATCCAGTTGGATGTTGTTAGCTGGAGATGACAAAAAGTCATTTGAAGAATTAACAGTGCAGCTCTGTATGTTCGAAAGAAATTTTACCAAAGTGGAAGACAGTAGCAAAAAAGCCCAGGAAGCCCTAATAGCTACAAAATCAGAAAGACCCAGACAAGAGAGCAAATTTAAGTTCAAATCAAGAAAAGAAGATAGCTGCAATTACTATAAGCGAAAAGGACATTGGGTAAAAGACTGCAGAAAATGGATTTCAGATGGAAGACCACCAAAGAATAAATTGAGTGATACACAATTAAATACAGTGTCAGCTAACATAGCATTAATCTCTATATCTGAGGAAGTCTGTACATCAGAGACTAGCCCTACATCATATTGGATTGACAATGGAGCTACTAGGCATGTCACAAACTGCTACACATATTTTGTTGACTTCATAAAATTTAATAGTCCTTGTGGCATTAAAGCTGCTGGAAATGAAACATTAGTTGCTCTGGGGAAAGGCACAATAAAAGTAAAATCCACTATTCATGGAAAATGCCAGGAAGTTTTTCTGAAAGATGTTTGGTATGTTCCAAAGATTAATAGAAATTTATTCTCTGTACTTGCCGCTCAAGACAGAAATCAAAACAGTGAATTTGTGTCGACTCCTACAGAGTGCTGGTTAAAAGTCAATGGTGATGTGGTGCTGTATGGTTCTCGCAGTGTGAATGGTTCCTTATTCAAAGCACATTTTGAACCAGTATTGCCCAAAGGAATGACAGAAGTTCATACTGTTGTAGCAGATAGCTCCTTGCTACAGTTGTATCATGAAAGATGGGGCCACCAAGATAAACGTCACATCCGAAACATGCTTGAAAAGGAACTAGGCATCCACATCAAGCTAGATAAAGAATTATGTGAGCCCTGTATTTATGGCAAAGCACACAGGTCATCATTTGGCACCAGGAAGAAAGCATCCGAGCCTGGTGAACTGATTTCAGCAGATGTTTGTGGACCATTTGATGAGTCATTTCAGAAGAAAAAGTATCTGGTTGTATTCAAAGACAGCTTTACAAAGTTTCGCTATGGTTACCTAGTAAAAGAGAAGTCGGAAGTAAAGAAGGTGTTAGAGCACATGCTTGTACATACAAGGACATTGGGATATTCTGTGAAAGAATTCCTCTGTGATAATGGTGGAGAATTTGATAACAAAGCTGTTCAGGAAATTTTAGATTCAAATGGAATCACTCAAAGGCTGACAGCACCTTATACCCCAGAACAAAATGGAGCCAGTGAACGAGAAATGCGAACCGCTATTGAAATGGCCAGAACATTCAAGTACTCAAATCCTGACATCAGTTTCCCTGCAGCCATCTGGGCTGAGTTAGTTAACTCTGCCATATATATACTAAACAGAACAGGAATGTCATCAATAGAAAATGTAAGTCCATATGAGCTTTGGCTCAAAAAGAAACCCTGGTTAAAACACTTGCGCATAATAGGATCTCCATGCTATGCTCATGTTCCAGCTCAGAAGCGAAGGAAAATGGACAAGAAGGCCATCCAAGGGTACCTTGTGGGATATGATGGAGATGAACGATACAGAATTTGGCTAAAGAAAGAACACAGTAATTTTATCTAGAGATGTAATATTTCAAGAAAAAGCAGGCAAATGTGATGACCATACAAAATTGAAATTAGAAGACGGGATAAGAGAAGATACAAATCAGGAAAAGTATGAAGAGCATCTCAGAAAAATTGAAGACAATCCTGTAGAAAGTACACAAAGCTAAGAAGACTTAAGTGATTCTGAGAGTGATAGTGAAGAAGATGCTGAACCTACATCAGATAGACAGCTGAGGAACCGCTCACTTCTGCATAAACCAAAACGGTTTGAGGATCATATTATGGAAGCAGAGTCATATTTAGATGACTATAATCCTGAAACATACGAAGAAGCAGTTAACTCCAAGGATAGCACAAACTAGAAGAAAGCCATGGAAAGTGAAATGAATTCATTAAGTGAAAATCATACTTGGGAGCTAACAGACTTACCAGTTGGGGCTAAAGCAATACCCTGTAAGTGGGTTTATAGACTCAAAACAAATCCAGATGGCAACATCAACAAGTATAAAGCCAGACTTGTTGCGAGAGGTTTCAGTCAACGCCAGGGCGTTGATTACAGTGAAACATATAGTCCAGTAGCCAAATTAGGAACAATACGGACAGTTTTAAGCATTGCAGCTGAAGAAAGGATGCACTTGACTCAGTTTGATGTATCGACAGCATTCCTTTATGGAGATCTGGAGGAAACCATATATATGCAACAACCAGAAGGTTTCAAAGATGGTTCAGGAAGAGTATGTAAACTCAAAGCGCAGCCTGTATGGTTTAAAACAATCACCACACTGTTGGAACAAGTGTTTTGGTCAATTTTTAACAGATCTTGGTTTTAAAGCAAGTGAAGCAGATCCATGCCTTTATATTCGGGAAAGAAAAGGTAGAAAATTGTTAATAGTGTTGTATGTTGATGATGGATTAATTGCTGCAACTGACCAACAGGACTCTGAAATGTTCATCAAGGAGCTGAAAACAAAATTCAAGATCTCAGTTGGAGAAGTTTCTTGTTTTCTAGGTCTTGAAATTGAGCATCATAAAGACAACTCAATAACGATCAGTCAAAAAGGATATGCCAGAAAGATACTTAAGTGTTTTGGTTTTGAGGGATGCAAATCTGTGGCTACACCCATGTTAAAGGATTGCAGATTGCAAAAGTCTGAAACAAAAAACTCTGATTTTCTATATAGGCAAGCTGTTTGTGTCCTTATGTATCTGATGGTGGGTACCAGGCCAGATCTAGCATATAGTGTAGGATTTCTTTCGAGATCACTTGAAAACCCATCTGCAGAAGATATAGTCAGGGTAAAGAGAGTATTCCACTATATAGCTGGCACAGTTGGATATGGAATAGCATACCATGCTACAGAGACAAAAGGTGTGCTTCATTGTTATAGTGATTCAGATTTTGGTGGATGTACCAAAACAAGTCGATCAACCTCTGGATATGTTATGATATATGCTGGAGGAGCTATCTCATGGCGCAGCCAAAGGCAAGCAATTGTTGCCACTTCAACTACTGAAGCTGAGGTTATAGCAGCATCAGAGGCAGCCAAAGAAGTAATTTGGCTCTGCAGACTGATTCAGGGCATAGTGAACTTGAGGGAAATTCCCACACTTCAAGTGGACAACAGGGTAGCAGTAAAATCGTCACACAACCCTGAATATCATCGAAGGACAAAGCACATAGAAATAAAACATTTCTTTGTGCGTGAGAAAGTCTTAGAGGGAAAATTAAATGTGAAACAAGTGTCAACTGAGAAACAAGTCTCTGACATTTTGACAAAACCCTTGATGAAGTCAAGACTATTGACATTGTGTAATCAAATGGGACTGTTCTGACAAAATCCAGTTAACAAGGGAAAGTGTTAAAGACAATGACTTTATAATGAATGTTAACATGGTTTTGTTGTTATGCCAATAGAGGGCGCCTGTATCTCTCATTTGTATTTATAGTTTTTCTTATGTAATGAGTCTTCTAGCTCTAGCCGCCTTGTGTGCAGGTTGTAATTTAAGTCTGTGATAATTCTCGTATTCCGTAAATAATAAAAACTTAAACATCATGGACGGCACTTCTGTAAGCCAGCAAGAACAGCGGTAGCTTCTGATCCCAGTCTTGTTGGTTCTTTGAAACAAGGTGAGAGAGACTATTCAGGATCGTTCGATTAAATCTTTCTACCATGCCATCCGATTGTGGATGTAGTTTTATCGTTGTTCGTGTTTTATCGATTCCCTGGATTTTGCAAAGTTCTTGGCAGACAGCAGAAATGAAATTTCTCCCCTGATCGGAATGGAGTTGAAGGGGTGTTCCGAACCTTGAAATCCAATTCTCCACTAACACTTCTGCAACAGTTGTCGCTTCCTGATCGGGAATCGGGTATGCCTCAGGCCATTTCGTGAGATAATCCATGACAGATAAAATGTATCGGTTATTGTCTTTTGATCGTGGAAAAGGTCCCAAGATGTCGAACGCAATTCTTTCGAATGGTGCCCCTATATTGTATAGGTGTAGCTTTCCGCGACTATGTCTGTTTGGTCCTTTACGGGCTCCACAGGTATCGCAGGACTTGCACCATTTTTCGACATCAGTTCTTACGTTATTCCAATAAAACCGCTCTCGAACTCTCTGCATGGTCTTCATAACTCCGAAATGACCACTTGTTGAACTATTGTGTAATTCCTTTAGTACGTCAGGTATTCGTGATCGAGGGAGTACTAACTGCCACCTTGATGTTCTACCATCTTCGGATTCCCATTTTCTATACAGGACGCCGTTTCGAATGTGAAGAGAATCCCAAAGAGCCCAATACCGTTTGATACCAGGACTTAAACTAGAGATGTCTTGCCAAGAGGGTCTTACACTAGACGACTCCATGCGTTCAATAATGTGTTTTAGGTCAGGATCCTTCATTTGTGCTTCGCAAACTTCATCACTCCAAGGGTCTACATGTGATGTAGCTGACGCAGTGATCTGGCGCACAACCGGCGCCGTTTTCCCATGTTTCATCTCAGCTGTAGAGCAAAAGCGACAATTCCCTGAACAGGGTTTCCTGGACAAGGCGTCTGAATTTCCGTGCAAGGATCCTTTGCGGTGTCGGATGTCGAAGTCGTACTCCTGGAGTTTCTGTGCTTTGGTTCTAGGTGCGTTCCTAGCTCGTTGATCTTGGCGAGCTTGACAGTTCCGCTGAACATGTCCTTTGGCTCCGCACCTCCAGCACGTTACCTTCGTCTTTTGTGCGTTTCTATTATAATTGAAATTCAGGGATAACAGAATATCACGCATTTCTTTCAGAGTATCCGCCATACCAGGATCTGAATTGGTTATTTCTGCTCCCCTCACCAGATGTCTGTCCCTTCTTGAAGCTTGGTGGGCAGCCTCGTATTTCAGGCCGTACACTAGAGCTGATTTCAAGTCTTTTAACTCCGCCAATCTGAGAACCTTCTGAATTTCAGGATCTTTCACGTCATCAATAAAGTATTGTAGAGCCAAAGTGTCTCGTACGTCAGCTGGGCAATCGGCAAATACGAGATGAGATAGCCGTTTTACATCTGTCGCCAAATCTTGGAGAGTCTCATTCTGTCTTTGTTGGCGTGATTTTAATTGCAGACGACTAAAGTCCTTTAAACATTTTACGCCGAAACGTAGCTCTAGGGCCTCTGTGAGCGCTTCAAAATTTAATTGTTCTTCCTCCGGGACTGTTCTTAAGACATCTGCAGCCTCCGCTCGCGAAGATGCAGCCATTTGGCGAGCTTTGGTAACAGGATCCCAGCCATTTCCATTGGCTACAATTGAGAACTGGGTTTTGTATACCTGCCATGATGTCTTTCCATCATATGTGGAGATCTTGATATTCGGCTTGGCGATATTGGGTTGATCTTGGCTGATTTCTTGTTTCCGAATATTTTCTTTGGCGAAATTTGATTTTTCAGCAGATATATCAACCTTCATTGCTTCTTTTAATTTCCCAATTTCTAGTGTTATTTCGCCAAATCTCTCCTCATTCTTCTCTCGATATTCTTTTCAATTTCGCCAAGTCTTTCTTCATTTTTGTCCACTTTGTCTGCAATAACATCTATCTTGGTGTTAATCACGCTTACGATGTTAGCTTTCATTTCTTTTAAGTTAGAGTTCATATCCATCATGAAGGCCGCGGTGGCCGAGTGGTCTAGGCATCGGATCATGGCTAGCGTGTCATGAGTTCGGTCCTAGTACCACTAAAGATCCGCCGGGTAGGGGAGCGATGCACGTTAAATCTGTCGAGAGCTCAAACGTCCTCCCGTTGGTGTGGTGTGGTAGTTAGGAGCGGGGGGTGCCAGCTCAGGTGTCGTCCGCGTCACTTGACCATGGTGCAAAATTACGCGGACCGTCGCCAAAAGCCCTCGTGTTGCTAATCAGTGCGACGTTAATATTCTCTCACTCTCTCACTCATATTCATCATAGCCGCCAGCAGTTGGTTCAAATTTATTTCGGATTCACTTTTTCTTTCTTCTCTTGCTGGCTCTTTTTCGCCAACCGCCTTAATTCGTTCACTTATTTCAGGCGAGCTCTCATCCCTCACTTCTCTAATACTTTGTTCACTCTCCATAGCGTCTCTAAGTCGTTTCACTAACTCTTCTTTCAGACCAGTTGTAGGCAAGCCCCGATTCGATAACTGTTCTCGCAATTCTATAACACGCAGTCCAGACACCTATTCAATATCGAAGTCAGCCATTTCATTTATCTTCGCTATTCAACCCCACTTCTGACACCAAATTGTAACGAATTTTACTGTTGGGTTCAGGGATTCAATAGACTTTAATCAGGACAGCGATAAAACAGTTCTTTATTATCAGCCCAATGAAGATTACAATGTTCAGAAAGGCATAAGAACAGCCGAATTCACAGTAATACAACACAGCAGTAACACAACGCAATGTACTGATCCAGCGGGAAATAGATCAAATGCAAAGTCGTAGGCTTTCGTACTCTCTTCGGCATAAATCACGACGGAATCACCCGTAAAGTAACAGAGGGTGCCGGCGCGTCTGAGCTTCAAGAAATCTGAATAACAACAACTTGCATTTCAGTATGCCTTATATAGACACGGCGAAAGTGGTAGAACATTCCAGAAAATAGGAGAACCGGAAGTCGTCAAATATCGCCAAATTTGGCGACAGTTTTGGCGACAACCTAAGTTGCCAAAACTGTCGCCAACTAAACGATATCTCGCCAATTTGGCGAGATACCCATAGAGCCCCATGTTATTTACAAGGTCCCATAGCAATTGATCTAATTCACATGTTTACATGCAATAAACATTAATCCTGCACTATTTTTCAAGCAGAATAGTAATTTTGACATAATTTAACATAATAAACACATTTTAAATACCAAAATCGTAACAATATCATCAATGACAAACACATCATTGTAAAAGCTGAATTTTATTTATTATAAAATTAAACCAATGCGAAGAACGGGTATACTTCGGCTAGTATGTATATATATATATATATATATATATATATAATCAAAATTTCTCTACAAGAGAGATGATTCAACATGATTAATACTTAAAAGAATATCAATTGCTAGATAACAAGACAACAGAATTTAGAAGAAGATATGAAAAATTGAAATAACACAGTAAAATATAAAATAATGGATGCTTCAGTATTATCAACATTGCTGACTTAGGACAGCTAGTATACATAAAATTTTCTTTAAAAAATCTTTCTGTATAAAAGTGGGGTTGAACATGTTTTTTGGCCAGCCAACCTTCCCCCTTTTTTCTGTTAATAATACCGAGCAAATATCAATTGGAAATAATGGATAGGAAATCTAAATCCATTGTATGGAAAAGGTAACTTACCCAAAAATTGCATACTGAAATGCAGAGCCCGCGCAAAATCTGAGTACAATAAACAAGTTATTGTCAGATTCTGGACCCAAATACAATTTCAAAACAAAGCAAAGGCTGAAAAATAGCACTTAGCAAAAGTATGAAAATAATAGAAATAATAAAATAAGAAATGTAAACATACTACCATCATCTTAGAGACTCTTAATATGGTTTAAAAGTTATAATAAATTCTAAAAAAGTAATTTTATCTAAAACTAGAAACTGGGGGTATTTAATATATATATATATATATATATACCAGTTTTAATATATGTATAATATGTACTATCTAGTTAAACATTTTTGTTTGTAATACTATCATTTAGTATTACTTTGAGGTGATGTGGGCTAAGTCTTCAAAGCTTTGAACTTATAAACAATTTTCTTCTACATATATCTTCTTTAATGGTTTGGTATTACTTTGTATTAGAGATTGGTAATTAGGTTTGCTTATGCTAATTTTTGCTCAGTGGTGTACTGATTAGGTAGGTACAGTATCGTCGTAAAATTACCTATTAGCTTGTTTCATTTATAGTTATACATATGTTTAATGGTTTGCTTTTATGAGCTTTTTATACTTAGCTTTGTTTATGTATTAGCACAGCTTATTCTGTTTTTGAGATTTACTATTAGGTTTTTTTTTTAATTAACTTGTTATAGTTTGCTTAGGTTCTTGCTCTTTATATTGATTTGGTATAGAATTTAATATTTTTTAATATTAATTAAAAAAATTAAAGATGTAAATAATTTTGTTGCAAAATCTGCAGTTAAATATGGATTGCCTGTAGAGAGAGAGAGAGAGACATTTATGAATTTCAGTACAATATATTAAAAGACTTGATGAAATTTAATTACCGTTCTAAATCTGAACTTACTTATAAAGATGTAAAAAAGATTTATGAATTACAAAAGAATTTTGTTATTGTTTACATAAACAAAGTGCCTGGAAATTACACCAAAATTTGATATATTTTTATAATAATGTACTTAATGAACACTTTTTAAACAATGGATCTTTTAAAAGATTGGACTTGTCACAAAAAGAAATTAGTAATCGAATTATCGCTATATTTAGAAAATTGGTTTTTTGCATTCCTAAGATTAAGTTTCCTTATATATTTTTAACACCTAAATTCCATAAAAGTCCTGTTGAATTTAGAACTGTAAGAAATGATTTTAAAACGTATATTGTGTATATATACTACTGCAGGTAAAATGCTGCATAATATTATACCAAACTTCATCAATAAACAATATATATAATAAAGCTATAATTAAAAATAGTAAAGATATTATAGATTTTTTTTAAAAATTAAAATATTTATTCAGTTTATAGTTACGATTTTGAAGATCTTTTCAATTCCATTGATATGAATGATATTATTACGGTAATTTTAGAAAACCATCGTAATTATAATCTTACTATTGATTTACAAAACTTTAAAACTCTCATAAATTTAGTCTTAAAAGAAAACTACATTCATTGTATAAACAAACTAAAGGTTTGCCTCAAGGTGGCCCTTCTAGCAATAGTTTGGCTTATTTATATTTACACTTTTACGAATATAAATATATTATTTATGATGATTATTACATATATATATATATAGAGAGAGAGATGATATCTAATTATTTTTGGTAAATATAATAATGTTAACCCCAATATTACTTTTTTATCTTGATTACTTTAACCTAGGTAAAACTAATTACTTGGATGTATCATTGTATATTAAGGATTATAAATTACATAGTATTATTTATAATAAAAGAGATTATTTAAATTTTAACATTTTTAAAGTGCCGTACTGGAATTCGATTTTATCTATATCTGTATATAGAAATACTATTTTTAACTGTATTTATCGTAATAATGTATTAGTTAGTGATAAATCGAATATATATTTAAGTTTTAATAACTTCATTTAACATTGTATTAAAAATGGATACCCTGCTAATTTTCTTTACAATTATATTTCTAATAATTCTCAGTGAAATGACAATACGTAATAATAATAGCATTTTTAATTAGTTTTACAGTTAATTGAATGATGGCGCCACATGTTAAACAAATTAACTCATATACTCATGTAGTAAGTTTTTCATCATTTTTTTTTTTTTTTTGCATTGATTTTAACATCTACTAAATATTTGTAGGGTATAATTTTATCGTTTTATATTAATAGATTGGGGTTTTATTTGTAATAGTTAAACTTCTCTTAATATTCCATACTTTCCCTATGACCTAGAGTATTGGCAAATACAGGTGAAGGTTGGCTAGCTGCAAAACTTGGTTTAAACCTGCAATCTTGGTTCCTAAGGCCAGGAGTGTTTCTGCTATTGTACTACTGTGGCTAATACTTTTTACTGTCTTGTCTAGTTATCTTAGGTTTTATAACTATTTTATGCATATTTATGAATTATATACAAGGGGTGATCAAATGAAAAGGTACGAAACGACACGGTGGGTACAAATATAGACTTTATTCAAAATATACACCATAGGCCTGAGCACAACGATCCCACTGATGAACAAGCCGCAGGATTCCTTGTTCCCAGAATTCCTGTGGCTGTGACGAGACCCAGTCCTTCACAGTGTCCTTGAGTACGTCGTCCGAGTTGAAGCGCTTTCCTTTCAGGTGTTTCTTCAGTGGACCAAACACATGGAAATCGCAGGGTGACATATCCGGACTGTAGGACGGATGGTCCAACGTCTCCCATTGGAACTTGTCCAGTTCCATTTGTGTGACTCTGGAGACGTGTGTACGCGCGTTATCATGGAGCAGAACCACACCCTCCGTCAGCAGCCCCGGTCTTTTGTTCTTGATGGACCTGCGTAGGCGTCGGAGTGTCTCACAGTACACATCGGAGTTAATGCTTTTTCTGTGCTCGAGTAATTCTGTGCTCGCATCATTTGGACGCCGCTTTTTATAAGAGCCTTTGCTCTCTCCTGCGCATGCGGGCACCCGCGCATGATCCGATCCCAATCAGAGTCTCCAATGGCATCCCGAGATGTCTCGCTACATTCTCCCTTGGCGGAATATGCAAATATTTAACTGTTTCATTTTTATGTCGTTTCGTACCTTTTCATTTGATCACCCCTTGTATATATTGAATGAAGTAAACATGCTTGTAATAATATGAATCTGGAATATTGAATATTTATGCCAGAATGTTCACTTAAATTCTTAATTCTTTTAGATATTTTTTGATGCACTTACATTATGTTCAATAGAGCTTGTTATATATTAAGGCTGTCTTATGCTTTTAAATAGAGGTGGCTTTAAGTGGCTAAAGGAATTTGATATTATTCCATTTCACTTAGAATATTTTATTTATTTTGCTATGTTAAAATTTTAGCTAATGAATATTTTGTTACCTTTAGAAATCAGTGCAGATTTCAAATGCTGATAATATTTGGATGAATAAATTTTAAATTGATTTTCCGATAATCATGTTTTAAAGTTATTTAATGTCATTAAAATGTCTGATTTCACATTTTTTGGTGTTATTTTGCTTTATTTTCAGGACTGGGGCTTTGCATGTTGGTGATCGAATTTTGGCTATCAATGGAAATAGTTTGAAGGGGAAGACTTTAAATGAAGCAATCTGTATTTTACAAACTTGCAGCGATACAGTAACTTTGAAAATTTCTAAATGGCCTTGTCTTGAAAGTAAGTTAGCTGATACAGTCGTCCCTCGTATAATACGATACCTCTAAAACACAATTTCAACATTACACGGTACAAAATTTATGATTATTATAACACGAATTCGATATTACACTGCACAAATCTTGAATATTTACATGGTTTAGATATAACACAATTTAAAAAAATTAAAGAAGCTTTGATAAAAAATTAAAATTATTTTTTGTTGAAAACGAGCCTTTAGCAGTACGTAGCGGAAAATTTTAAAGAGAAATGTAAATTCCTTCAGCTCTCTAAAGAGAAATTCTGAAAGAATTGCAAAATCAAAACAGACAGTTAATTGCAACTATGTCAGATAATTTTTGTAAATATAGAAAAATAACTAGTCTTGAGGAGTTTCAACCATCTTTGAGAAAAAAAGATTAGCTGTTATTTCTGATGAGAGTGATGATGAAAATTAATTTTGTGATTCTAATAAGTCGTTTTTATTTATTTTATAATAATTGCTATTTTTGGATATATTTTTTGTTGTACTTTTAATTTTTTTTTGTATTTTTTTTTTAATTAAAAACTTGCAGTTTCATTTGCATATTTTATTGGAAAGAAATTTCAGCCATCATGAAATTTTATACCTTAAGACTTGATTTTGATGTAACATGGTTTCGATACAACACGAAGCACGGTTTTTATACAACATTGTACATATTGCCCTAATTTATATCATGTTCATACACAATTAATATAATAAATAAATAAAATAGATTAATGAAAAAGTCTTGGTTAACACAGTCACAGTTCTGATATAGCTCGGTACAAACGAAATAACCGAATTATACGAGGGACACCTGTATTTAAATTCAGAAAATCAATTGAGAATTTTAACAGAGATATGATATTTTGCTTTAGTTTGAGACACTTAAACATTTCTTAAGAAAATGTTTTTCATTCAAAACATCTGAGTTAAACATAAAATATGAAGCATATGAAAAACTATTTTAAAAAAATGGGAATATAAATTAATAATCAATGCATTGTTTTGCAAAATATATAAAAATCAGTAATTCCTGAAATCAGTTCCTATAATTTAGCTACAATTATCTTGACAAATCTAAAAGATTCTGAAGTTTTAGTTAAAGTGTCATCATCAATTTGTACTGAGATGTAGACTTTTTACTATCTGTTTCGAAGAAATTAAATGCTTAAGAACCTAAAAAGTTATACGAGGCGATATGAATAGTAAAAATATGTGTATTCGACTTTTAATACTAATTGTATTATATAAATAGAAAATATCAGTGAGAGAATATACACTTGCCTGAGTAATGTATGTTAAACATTTGTGATATCTTCCTTTATTGTTTTTCTCTTTGCAGAATTTGAAGATGGAAATGCCAAGTTAAAGGTATTTGATTGCTTTTATTCCCACTATTATAACTTGCTCTTTTATATTTGTTTTAGAACAGCATTTTAAGATTTATTTTTATAGGGCATTCATTGTGTACCTGAAAACCACATGAAAACATTTTCAACTCCGTTATCAAGTGCTGACAGTGCTGTTGATTCTTGGGATAGTTGCAATCATAGGCCAGCCCCTGATGTAACTCATACAGATAGGGATGCATATAGTAAGAAATTTATCATTCGTTTTTATCTTTAGATGTATGTCTCTTTGTGTATACTAATGTACTTTATTTTTTATTGTTATGAAGTTGGATATTACCTAGTTATATTGGTATTTTTATATAAATTCATATTTTTAGTCATATTACTAAAAGCTAAAATTTCGGAAACATCTAAAAATAAAGTAATTTGAGTCAATATGTGTTGACTGCATTTTAGATATAGTATGTTATTTTTATGCGTGAAATTCGATTGAGTCGTGTTGTCTATTTTTATGCAGTTTTTGTTGGTATAAATTTTTTTTTTCTTTTCAAGGAACCCTGTAATCTTGTGTTTTAATATATATGTAACGAAATTATTTATAAATAAAAGTTTCTTTGGTATTTGTGGTTTTGCATAATTTTGTTTTGTTTTAGGCTCCTCAAGTATCCACAATATTTCTCTTTCATATCCTAATACACTTGAACAGTCAAAATGTAAAAGAGCAAGTGAGAGAGGTAACAAACAAATATTTTGGGAGCAAAAAATTCCAAGACCAAATAGTTTCTCAGGAAATTTATATTTACCATCAGAGGAAGAAAAAGAGAGTTGGCACAAAGTGTTGGAGGATTTGCAGACTTGTGGTCAATCCCGACTTCTCCGTCAACTTGAAGAAAGTATTTTGGGTTTCGATGCAAACGCTAATAAAGAAAAATTTGTAACTAATGAAAATTTAGAAAATGATTTGAAGTGCTCTTCTGATACATTATCTGTAAATAATTTACAAGAATTAAACTCTCAGATTGAGCAACTAGATATTGATTTAAAAAATAATGAATGTTTTCCTGATGTTATAAGCCAGTTTAAACAGAAAGATTATAATTTCAGGCATAGCGTTTCTAATGAATTTTCTCATTTTTATTGTCAACCTTCTTCATCGTTTTCAGCACCACTACCTATTGAAATACAAAAAGTAATTCTGTTTAAGGACCAGGTTTATGAAGACTTCGGTTTCAGTTTATCTGATGGAAAATATGAGAGTGGAGTTTACATCAATAGTATTCGACCTGGTGGACCAGCTGATTTAAGTGGTCTTATCAAACCACTTGACAGAATTTTACAAGTAATTATTGTTTTAAATTATATTAATGTCTGATTTCCTTTTTCATTTTCTTTTTTATTTGTTCTAAACTGATTCATTTTTATTTTCAATGAGGTTTTATTTTAATCAAATTTAGGTGAACAAATTATGTTATTTTTAATTTAACTTCTTCATTCATTTTAATTCTAAAGTAATGACGATTTTGCAAAAAAAAGAAAAAAAAAAGAATGGAAAACGTTTTTCATTAGCCTTTAATTGGTTTTATTATTTTCATTATATATATGTATCTTCGGCCGGATTATCAGAATGCGTAACTCCACAAAGGAATTAGTGTAACGGGTCTATCCGCGAGCCTCTTACTAATCCTATTGGGGAAAACTGTTTCTTTTAAATGTTAATACCGATAAACGTGGCAGCAGGTTTATCACAATGGTGCCCAACTACCAAACCTAACCCTGGGCGAGGAGTCGAATCGAATTTTAGGGTCCTATCTGAACTTTTTGTTTCCAGTCAGGAAAACTTTCAGAATTTTTTTAGAGTCTAAGTAACAATATCACACAGTTATGGGATACCCACATATTTGGCTTATGCCTACTTAAAGGATCATCTTACAGGGAAAGCACAGGACTGGTTCGAGGTAATAGGTTATACATACGTGACCGGGGCAGAGACGGATTTTACACTTTTGGAGGAGGCGTTGATTTACAGCTTTCCCGTGATCAGAATAAATCAGAGCTTGAGGCTGCGTTCTAGGGTTTGAAGTAAGCTATATGGGCCAGGCACCGTCAGATTTTGTATATAAATTGTTAAAGTTCCCAAAACAACTGAATTTGGCAATGATCGAGGAGAGCTTGATAATCATATAGTAGTCCCACAGGGGATTGACTATGCGGAAGTTTAAAACCGAACAACAAAGTCTCAGCGTTTGCAGTTGGTAGCGAAGTATGAGGAAAGGTACGGGTACACCGAAATCTATGGTTCGACTACTAATGTTGGATGACAAGAATGGGATTCGAGAAAGAGGTCGCCCGACAGGCGTATAGATGGAAACTTCCGTGATAGGAGTGTTGGACATCGACAAATGGATGCAAGGGGTGTAAACGGTGATTCGAATGGTATTGGGTATCGCAGGGGTGAAGGTAATCAAGGATCCAAGGATAGGATGGTTCGAAACAGTTATTAAGAGGACCTGAAACGAACTGCCCGAACGAACTGGACTGTCTTGTTGAAAAATGGCTCCTGGGAGCCGTTGCATGAGTGGCAACACATATGGTTGCAGGATGTCATGGACATAATGCTGAGGTGTCATGGTGCTACAGATCAATACTAGGGGTGACCGTGTATTTGTAGGCAATGGCAACCTATACCATCACACCAGCTGTGGGAGCGGTGTGTCGCTGTAAAGCAAAGGCAGGATTGAGACGTTCACCACTTGGTCTCCACACACGAACACGATTGTCACCACTGCTGAGATTGAATCTGGATTAATCGTTTAAGACGACCTGGTTCTATTCCGCTGAAGTCCAGTTTCCTCGTGCGCGGCACCACTCCAAACGGAGGCGTCGATGGGTAGGCGTCAAGGGCAGCACACTTTCCGCGATCCCAAGTGTCCTTCAACCAGGCGCCTTCATATGGTTCGAGAAGACACCCCTAGTGAAGGTGCTACCTGTGCCTGGATGGCGGCCGATGAAGCAGTTGGCTGTACGCGCGCATTTCTTACGCTGTAGTGGTCTACTCGACGGCTGGTCTGTTGAGGGCGTCCTGAGCCTGGTCTTCGTGTAAATGACATCTCTTGGATCCAATGGTCCCAACACCTCCTTACAACACAATCAGAGCGGCCTAATTGACGAGCTACTCGTCTAGCTGACCACTCAGCTTCCATCATGCCGATGATTCTCCTCCTCTCAAACTGCGACAGCTGCTCATATTGTCTTCGAAAACGGCGTAATGGCATGTCTACCTCGGCTGTTTCTTTGTACACGATTCAGCACATTCAAACACGCTTTGGTTCCCTGTTTTGTACTCCACGGAGAACGACGTTAAACGCCATCTACTGGCTATACGTAATGCGCAATCACGGATAATTTCTAATCATTTGCGTATCTCCCTGACATGTACCATCATGCCAAGTTTTGTTACTATCCCCCAATTATTTCTTGGTGCGCTAATTTTTTGTCCATGAGTGTAATTGATTAAATTTTATTTTGGAAATAGGCTATTTGGTGGGGTTTTTTTTTTCGCGCGTGCGATGCCGTGAGTGCGAAATTGGTCAGGAATTAGAGTAACTTTAGAATTTTGGCAATTTCCTGAATCAGTACTAAAATTTAGAAACGTAATTTTTGTCGGTTGCTGTGACCCTCATATAAATCACTTCTTCACCGGAAGGGGGAGGGGTGTTGTAACGGGTCTATCCGTGAGCCCCTTACTAATCCTTTTGGAGAAAACTGTTTCTTTTAAATGCTGTTCTATTGAAAACTTTCTCCCAAAGAAGAAGGCATGGTTTATGTAAATGAAGGATGATGTTTAAGCATTAACTCTTAGGTACACGATTTTAATGGTTAGTAGTTATTGATTAGCGGAAAGTAGTCGAGAGTTACTCGACACTTAATTGTTGAATAATTAAAGATTGCTAATTGACGATTTAGTCAATAAGTTGGATTAGGTTAATAATGACCAAAGGTCGAATAGCTGAGGACGGAATTATAATAATTTAGACTGTAGGTGACCAAAGCTTTCTAAGAGTAAGTTAATTGAATTATAATTAAATATTAAGTGTCCTTTCTACCTCGCTTTTGCTCCTATACTTAATAGAAATGTGTATTTCCTACACTGGGTTTGTAAAATTTAGTGGAAGAATAATAAAATAGAATTGTTCTGATTGGCTGAACTTTATTCTAAATCCGAAACACCGAAAAACGTAACAGCACGTTTTTCGCACTAATTTGATGTAGGAGTGCTACGCACCAAGTAGCGGTTGTTGTCGAGTTACTTGGAATCCAAAATGGCGGCCGAACTGTAACGAAGAGTCAGGAAAATAATTGTAAAGACTGTTTTGAAATATATTTCAAATGAAGCATGTGTGATGTCTGTGTGGATAGATTAAATATAACCAATATCAATCAATAATGAATATCAATATAATATAATTTTAAGAATATGTAATATATTTTTATTGTTATATATAATTTAATAGTTATTATGAAATATGATAATATTCATATAATTATTATATATAATAATGCTAATATAATATAGTAATTATTATTATAAGCAACATAATAATAATTATAAATAATATAAAAAGCTATTATATATAATAATTATTATATTATTTTATAAGTAAAACAATTACATAATGTTTATTAAAATTAATAATAAAAATCAATTATTAAATGCTGATAACTTGCAACATTCGAAAAACTGCAAGTTCCCTCAATTAATTTTATCAAACAAAGAGCGTTCAAAAAGCTTCATTAAAAAGTAAAATAAAGTGGAAATGTGTGATTTATAGCAATAATTAAAAGTGCAGCACTCGTCCTTTAAAAAAATATCCTGGTACTTACCAATGATATTAGAAATATCCATATTCGAAAAGAGCACAAAATACAAGAGAAGACTGAAATAATTGCGTGAAGAACAAATGCAGTGGAAATGGAGAAATTTTTATAGAAATTTAATTAAAATTGTCTGAAATTAATAGGCTTATCCTGCGGGGAAAAACCAATAAAAATGAACTTTAATATACATTATCCCTATGGTAACCAATCTTGGCCAACATAAACAACAACTTGGCACATATCACTCATGTCAACTTAGTACCTCAGAAGGAGTTACGTATTCTGATAACTAGGCCAACTAATTTCACATACTGCAGATGTATTATTCCTTTTACCTCAAATTTAAGTTTTTCCACGTTTTCAAGTTCTCTTTTTTTTCTTCCTGTAAGAGAAATAATGTTAGAGAAAATGTAAAAAGTAAAGATTGAAATTAAATTCTCTGCACAGTAAATCAACTTTTGTGGGTTTTTTGCAGTTTAGAATAATTGAAAAGGGATTCTGTGGATGTTTGTAAGCAATGATGTTGAGTTATTAAAAATTTCATGCCTTTAAATTGTAGTTGAAAAAAGATATGGAATTTGATTTTCTGTAGGTTTCTTATTAGTCAAAAAATATTTTCAGATTAATTGTTCAAACAGAATTGTTACAAAAGTGCTGAATTTATTTAAACCTTCATTTGCATAAAAAATTCCTTGCTGAAACATTTTTGAATACATTGTAGTATATATAAAAAGGTCTAGATTTTCAGAATGTCCTGGTCATAAGTTACTCCATCAAAAACCATAACATGGAACAATGAATGATGATTGACATTAAATGAAACTAAGTTGCAAAGATGTCGAGCAGTATAGTATATAAGTCAAGCGAATGAGGTACTTAGTTCAAATAATCTAAATAACGTTTGAAATTGCAGTATGTGTCCTTTTAACTCATTCTATAATGAAGTTTATTAAAAATCTACCGAATGTGTATTAAATTCTATCATACAGAGCGTCTGGATGTTATTTTTTATATCAAAATATTTTTAGTTATATAGCAAATCTGTTAAATTGCACTTGAATTATTTCTTTAACTTTGCATCTGAAATGTTACTTTGTTTTTGTTAAAAATAACTAATATTTGTAATTGATTTATGAAATTTGAATAATTCATTCGATTTTATTTTATACAAAACGTGATAATCATTGTAATTTAATCTGTTTTTTTCCCTTACAGGTAAACAATGTAAAGACCTATAATGCTGGTCTTATTGTTCCTCTTATTGCGTCCTCTGGTGACAGAATCGAGTTAGTCATTAGTCGACCAGCTTATGATGATGAATCGTCTTCAGAAGAGACTTTAGGCAGAACAAGTAATTATAAATCTTGGGGTGGTGATGATGGGGACAAAGAAGACAATGCATCAGTCTTTTGTCCAATAACTGAAAACAAAACTTTTACAAAAACTTTATGAGAGAAATTTTGTTTACATGTTTGAAATGCCTTGCAGTAAATTGCCAAGATGAACAAATTTGCAGACTGTCCTTTAATTATACAGGTCTATGTTATGTATAAAATTGCAAGTACATGTTTAAATATGTGTTTATTTAAAATTATAATTCATACAAACTCTGAAAGTAGTGTTTAAAAGCAGCTCATGAACAAAATGTTTATTTAAAAATAAATTTTAAATGTTCTTTTGCTGTAACATTTTGTAATAAATATTTATGTAATAAATATTTTATATATTCACAGTGTATATGCTTACATTTTATTCTTTTTTTGTGCATAATTCTTAGACTATGACATTTCAAAATGGACTGGTTTGGTGAAATAAATATATATGTTTTTCTTACCATATATTTCAAATAGGAATGGATCTTTAAAATTGTTGAAAGGGAGATAACATGTGTTATAAGTTACTTGGCTATTTTTTTGTTTGTCAAAGTGCATATAGAGTACTAGCTGTTACCCGCCCGCTTCGCTGGGTATTTCATGATGTTTTATAAATTTTTACTGCTTATGTGTATAAATTATTGATATCAAGTCCTAGCATTAAGAATTCGATTGTATTGGAAAATATACTTAGACCTGTTGATGAAAAAAAAGGGCAGAACTCATCTAATTTGTATTTTCTAAAAATCTCTAAAATTGAAGCGTAGAATGATGTTTGCTCTTTCGTAACCCAAAAATCAAGTGGATTCCCGCAAAACCAATTTTCGCGGTGGATCTCTACTCCGTAAATTGAACATGCAAGCCAAAATTCAAGTCTAAATCAAACAGAAAAAAAACAAAAGTTTTACTATCAATATCCCCGTAATCCCGTTGAGAGCCGTTTTCTGAAATAACCTCTCTTAGCGGATTTCAATTCAACAAAAGAAAAATGCAAACCAAATTTCATTATTATAGTCCTTGTAGCTCGAAAAAAGGATTTTTTTTTGTCAATACGTCCCAGTAACCCCTGCACCCCTCCGTAGAACTTGATTTACTTAAAATACATTCTTAGTGCATCCCTATTCAACAAAAGAAACATGCTTCAAAAATTTCAAGTATATGGGTCTAACAATTAAAAACATGAATTTTTTTCTGTAACTCCTCTTGACACCTCGCAACCATCCTTGGGGGTCAATTTTCGTTTTACCCTTTGTTAGAGGAATTATATTCCATGAAAGGAACATGCCTACCAATTTTCAAGCAGGATGATCAAATAGTTTAAAAATGGAAATATTTATCGATTACGCCTCTTAATCTCCCGAAATTAAACTTAGTAGTTGATATTCGCAAAACCCATTTTGTAGGGGTTCTCTACGAAAGGAATCTGCTTATCAAATTTCAAGACAGTACGTCTAATAGTTTAAAAATGGGGATAATTATCTATAACGCCACTTCGGTGTCTGTTTTCACAAAACCCATTTTGTAGGGGAATTGCACTCTATGAAAGGAATCTGCTTAGCAAAATTTGTGCGTCCAATAAATTAAAAATGCAAAAAAAATTATCAATAACGCCCCTTGAACCCCCGCAACGCCACCTAAGGGTCTATTTTCACAAAACACATTTTGTAGTGTATCTCTATCCTATGAGAGGAATCTGCTCACCAAATTTCAAGACTGTGCGTCTAATAGTTTAAAAATAGAAATAATTACTTATATCTGCCCTTAACCCCCCGCAACACCCCTTGGGGTCAATTTTCCCCAAACCTGTTTTGTAACGGATATGTACTCCATAAAGGAAACATTCCTACCAATTTTCCAGCAGGTAGGTCAAGTAGTTTAAAAGCGAAAATATTTATCTATTACGCCACTTAAACCCCCACAACGTCACTTAGAGATCTGTTTTCACAAAACCTTCTTATAGCTGATCTCTACTCTATGAAAGAAATCTATTTATCAAATATAAAGACTGTGCGTCTAATAGTTTAAAAATGGAAATAATTATCTATAGTGCCCCTTAAGTCCCGCAACGCCACTTGGGGGCAATTTACATGAAACCCATTTTGTAGCGTATCTCTACCCTATGAGAGGAATCTGCGTACTAAGTTTCAAGACTGTACGTCTAATAGTTAAAAAATCGGAATTTATAACGCCCCTTAAACCCCCACCCCCGCAACACCCCTTGGGGGTCAATTTTTTCAAAACCCATTTTGTAGCGGATATTTACTCCATGAAAGAAACTTACCAACCAATTTTCAAGCAGGTAGGTGAAGTAGTTTAAAAACGGATATATTTATCTATTACGCCCTTTAATCCCCCGCAACGCCACTTAGAAGTCTGTTTTCACAAAACCCGTTTTGTAACTGATCATTATTCTACGAAAGGAATCTATTTATATCAAATTTAAAGACAGTGCGTCCAATATATTAAAAATGAAAATAATTATCTATAACGCCCCCTAAGCCCCTGCAACGCCACTTGGGGGACGATTTTCACCAAATTCATTTTGTAGCGGATCCCTACTGTATGAAAGGAATCTGCTAACCCAATTTCAAAATTGTACATTGAGTAGTTTAAACATGGAAACAATTATTTATAACGCCCCTTAACCCCCGTAACGCCCTTTGCATTTCGTATTTCGGAAAATCCGTTCTTAGCTGATGTCTACTGTATGAAAGGAACATTTCTACCAAATTTCAAGTATGTAGGTTGAATAGTTCCAGAGATATCGTGATTAGTCAGTCAGTGAGTGAGTCGCTTTTCTCCTTTATATATATAGATTAGCAAGGTTTAAGTATTTATTTTTCTTATTTGCATTATAATATGGTTTGGTAAGAAGTATTCTATTTGTTAATGTGGAACTCAGTTTGGATTTTAGTATATTAAGTAAAAGTTTGAGTGTATTAAATTGATATAATTATTGCATTCATAAATTACTCGAAATTCATTAAATTAAAATTAGTTTGTTTCCGTATACTCTCCTGTTGTGTTTTAATAAGTTTAAAGGGATATGCATCTACAGGAATAGCTATTAATACTTATTTTAGTATGAAATTTAAAAAGGAAGTTTTTTCCCAGCCTGATCGATTGTTGATAAATCAATGTGGTTATCCAAAAAATAATAAATTGTATCACTTTTTAAGAAGTTTATTTCAATTTACACTCCAAATATTGCATGGTATAATTGAAATATAAGTACATTTTGATATGATCTTGCATAATCAGTTTTTACTGTTTTGAAATTAAATAAAATTATTCTTATTTCACTAGTTTACCAGAAAATTTCATACAAACAGGGAGAGAGTTTGGGTTTCTTGAACTGTCTTATATATTGTTGTTTAAAGAACATTTTGTACATTATTTTTTGGGTACTTTGTCAAAACAATTATAATTTTATTGAACAAAGTATACAAAGTGTATTCTCATGCCAAATATTAAAAAAGAAACATTTATTTGTATTTCGTTAGTATGACTTTTTAATGGCAGAACATTTCTTACACCATATGATTAAGTGGATGTACATTTCTAAAACTAAGTAAAAGTTTATCTTCAGATTTTAAAGATGATACCATATAAGTTGACAATGGAATTCAAATATTTGAAATATATGTGGTTGAGGGGTATTACATCGAACCTCAGGAATTTCTTTCAATTTAGTGGCAAATGACATTTTTCTTCTATTATTTCAGAAAAGATTTTATATTTATTGTACAAATAAATGATTTCTGTGTAGCGTTGTTGATTTTTACATTGATGCTATGTAATCTCTTGCATCCGACCATAATGTGATTGAAGAATATCTATCATTCAATTTAGTTTACTATTGCTTCTGTAGTTTTTTAAATTTTACACCTATGATTGGTGTCTAAAGATATCTTTGTTCACTGTTCAGTTATAGGTCATAGCTTGATGCAATAGAAAATAATCGTTCATCAAAATGAAATCACTAATGGTGGCAGTATAGGATCATCGCCTATTGATCAAGGATTTCATCTCAGTATCTTTGACTATTCACATTGTCTCCATTAAATAGATAAGTCTGTGTGACCTCCCAAAGAGATATTTCAGCCTGCACCATTTTTCCATCTGAACTGTAAACGTGACTTCAGTTATGTTGGATTCGTGGCTGTTTGTTTCTTATCTGCCAATTTATCCATATGGTAAAGAATCACTTTCTAAAGTATACCTATACTTATCTGAAAAAGAAGTATCGACGGCCATTTGTCCCTTGTTCAATTTCTCTTTTGACCAATTAAAATTGGCCTGTTTTGTGTGTGTGGTTTGATGGTACGCATTTAACCAGTTTCCTTGTATGTAGTCTCCATTATGAAGATGTGTTTCGGACCGTGGTTGCCGAAATTCTTCCAGTTATCACAAAATTAGCTATGAAGAGTTGAGGTGCAGAAATATTTCTGTTTCTTCATGTAAAAAAAAAACAAAGCCAGAAAACAATCATTGAGAGATATTGTAACGTGCAACGACCCTGAGACAAACATTCTTGAAACTGAATTTCAAAGCTCTAACTGATTCTAAATTTGTTGTAACACATTATGAGAGACATTGTCTGGAACTGCCCCCTTATGATAGATCCATTTCCAGCTATCTAATAGCCTTTCATTTTATTGACTGTTAATGTGATCTAATTGACATACCTATAATATTTTAAATCCAAAAGTTTGAGTTTAATAAAACAATTTTTGAAAAGCTTTAAACTTCCAAAGATTATTTTTAAGGAAATATGTGCTTTTTTCCCTCCCCTCTTCCCTGAATGTAGAGTGGTAGATATAAAAGTTTTAGTTTTCAATGTCATTATGATGACTTGAAATATATGCTAATAACTCTACTTTTAGATGTCCGTGTAATATTGGTACCTCTTATTTTTAAAATAATCTGAGTCTTTACTTATTACTTTGCATTTATTTTTTGTTCTGTATATTTGTCCTGGTCTGGATCGGTATATATATTCTTTTTATTATTTGTTAAAATTGATTTGTCTTTTAAGATGTTTTTTTCCCCTTCATTTTAAATATACCCATTGTATAAATATAGTTTTTATTTTCATTTTAAATATACCCGTTGAACAATATATATAAATGTGTGGCAGTTTTTTTTGTTGTTGTTGTTTGTTGTATGAAGTGTTATTTCATAAGAACTGGAGTTCAATCAGTCAAAGATCTGAATCTACTGAGGCCATTTAACAATGTGCCATGTAGTATAAAATGCTGTTTGTGTTGTTAGAAAAGCGTTATTTCTCTTTATTTATAATGTGATAAACACAGAGGGATTCTAAAATCATGGGACACACTTTGAGGTGTGGTAGAGCTCACTAAAACATTTTGTATTGGAATATATGGGTGGAAGTGCCACTTTGAAGCACAAATAGAAAAAATAACACATTAATGGGAATTTAAAACGTTCATTAGCATCATACTTAACGAGGGATTCTGTACAGAATATGCTAAAATGGTTTTAGAAACTTCATCCACCAACAGTAAAACTCTTCGAACGTTGTTTGACTCACATGTAGACAACATGCTTCAGCCCTTGTACTTGTTCCAAGTATTTCGTCCACATGGTCCAAGGTGACTTCTTCCATGTTTGTTTGTCGTTCATTCCTCGATTTACCCCTTCCATCAGTACTGGTGATAAATTAACCCTTTTCACACAACAGCCGATGTAATCACTGAAACATTTTGTGGTACAGTATGCATCTACTTGGAAAGCGTTCCCTAATACAACCGTTGAGCTGCTCTGTCGTTACCATTAGTAGCACCATACATTAGACTCATGTCTGCCTTTTTGCTAGTACTAAAATTGCCCATTATGTCTGAAATCTCAAGTGCAAATGCCGATTTTGGTGGTACAGTAGATCACTTGCACACCGCTTTGCTGCCTTCAACTATCGCCAATATTGTCAACCAATCACGCCAGAAAAGTTGCCAAGCATGCATGGTAGTTAGTGGATACGATTTCTAAATTTTAACGTTTTCTGCTAATGAACATTTTATGTTCCCGTTAATGTGTTATTTTTTCTGTCTGTATCTCAACGCTGCACTTCCGCCTCTATGTTCCTTTATAAAAATTGTTTTAGTGAGCTCTACCACCGTCAAAGTTTGTCGCTTGATTTTAGAATCACCCTGCGTGTCTATTTTTGAAGATATAGCTGTTTAATATCTGTCAGCAGAACCTTTCATTTTATACCAATTTGCTTGTAATTTATTAAAAAGAAACAGTGGTAATTTAAAATGGAAATATTTATAAGCAATATTGCTTAAAATAATTGCAACATGTTAAGTTTTTGGGATTATCGTTTTGTGTATTCAAAACAATTATTCTTACATTTTGAATTTTGATATTTTTCTTTAATTATGTACCAATACATTATTATTTTTTTCATTTCTATTTAAAAAATGCAAAAAAGTAATGTTTTGTATGAGGCTATTTATGTAAAAAGTTTATTCAGATATATTGTTCGCCTTATGTAAATAATCATAATGTATATACATTTTATAAAATTAATTGTTGAGGACTGTTTAATATATATGTCGACATTTTGTTAATTTTCCATTTTTATTTTTGTTCTCAAGTTTCATGTGAATCATGCTTAATAAATTAAATAACTCAGGAAATTATGTTCATTCAAATTGAAAACGAGGGCATGCTATTAATTAAACCTTCTCTTTAATAATTTCTTGCATTATCTCTTGACAGATTATGCTCTTCGTAATTTTTTTTTCATGCGGCAATTTGTAAATGTTGAATGTATGTTTTTTTAAACTTTGCTATGGTGAAGATAAATTGTTAACTTTTTGTTTAAAAAACAATGATAATTGAAGCTTGTCTCATGTTTGTAAATACCAATCATTCAAGTTTTCAGAGTATTAACTCTTTAAAAGACTTGTATCATTTATTATTCCTTAATAATACAATGAACTCACAAATCAAATAAGTTTTCAAGAGGGGCAATGAATGTTCTAAAGAAAATCAAATGGAAGAACTTGGCTGAAATTTTATGTGGCATATTAAATATAATATACGAAGTAAATGAGAAAATTATCTGCTTATTTTCTAAATATGAATAATAAGTGCTGAAGAATCTGGAGTAAAATCTTTATAAGTACTCTTTATAAATTTACAAATTTCTGAAAATTCTGGAAAAAAAATTATGTTTGAAAGTTAAAAAATGTAAAATATAATGTTGCAAAATGTGTAATTTTTTTATGATCTTATTTTTTAAAGATTAAGTTAAAAAGTGTAATGTATTTCAAGAGTTGGAGTTTTTTTTAATACTAAAAATAATTGCAACTTTAAATTAAACTCAATGAAGCTACAAAAACGCAAGCTGTGGTGTGCCGAAGTAATCTACCCATATGGTTCAGGATGTAGCGTAAACCGAAGAATAAATTATTTGCCTGTTCAGTTCAAGTTCATTTGTCTTTATTTCAGTCTTTTTAAAATTTATTATGACAACATTAACACATTTCACTCTATGAATTCACACAGCATTGAATATTCATTAAAAATATTTCAATCTGTGCGAAGGCACATCACCAATTTCGAGATTTCTCAATCGGCCAAAATTTCATACAGACTGATTGAATACCCCATTGGCTTGGGAAGGTTAAAGTAAATTTCCCTTTGAGGACTACTGTGTGGAGCAAGTTGCCACATCTTTCCATCCCAATCAAGGAATTCATCCCACAATATTTCAACACAAATTCAATAAACATTATATAAACTGAAATCCAAATTACAAATCCAATAAATTTCATGTTAAGAATACAACTGAGTTTGAAAGCATAATATTATTCAACATAATTAATTACTAAATTATAAAATACAATTCATTAGAAAATAATTAGAAATTATATGAATTAAGGAAGAATTTTTTTTTACTTACACATTATGCACTATATCAAAATTATATAATAATTGTACAGGAAGTTTTATAATAGTTTTAATGGTAGCAGATCTTACTTTCCCTTGTGCGCATCAATGATCTTTTCAAGTCTTCTCTTCACCTAATATAGTACTACATAATTTACATTAAATTGAGTTTTAATTTAAATTGGCCCTTTTTAACATATTCTCTCTTCCACTTTTTCAAAAAAAGTAGCTTTTCCTGATAAAGATATCTTTTGATTATTTCCTTTTTACCTTTAAATAATTCAATATTTCTCTTGCCTAATCAATAAGGCAAGGCAAGATATCTTCTTCCATGTAAAAAGTTGGCAGGAGTGAAAAGGAATGGTTCATTAGCTTCACTGTAAACATAAGTTAATGGATGTGGATTTATTACTGTTTTTATTTTAGCCACAATTCTTCAAAGGAAGTTAATACCTTTCCTAAAATTTTCCTTAATGCAGTTTTCCTTATTTGAATCTATTAACCTACCCACTATGCAGCACGCTCAATAGTGTACTACCATTTTATATCTTACCAAAATAATTTTGAGGTTTGCACTTTTGAAAGTCAGAGTTCACTGAGTGATAAAGAAGAGTCCATCTTCAGATATAGGATTTAGACAGAAAAGTTAAGAACTTCGAGATACAGATTTATGCTGCTTTACCTCTTCATCTTCTGGTTTTTTTTTAGAACATTGATAAACCTCGTGCACCGCACAATGTATCACACAGGGCTTATACAATACAAAGGGAAGAAGGGGGGGGGGAAACATTACTACACAAACATCCATACCTTCTCTGGGATTCGAACCCTGTCCCTTCGGTACCGCAGTCAGCGTCACTAACCACTATACCTGATGGGTGGCTCATATTCTGTTTTGAATTTAGTTGGCTGTACACAACGAACCTAATATTTTTGTGCATTGAATAATTCATTAAACGTTAAGTTATCTGTAATCTTTTTCCTGTTATGTCTACATTTTTTTTCAAATATTACTAGAAGCGTCCGGGATTTCGATTACCCTTAAATGTCCGCAGGTGTCGTTTCGACACTGTGATATAAAATGTATAAAATAATTGTAAAAACTAAACAATTGCAGAACTACTGTTTATTACAGAAATACTTTGCAGTAGGATTTAAATGATTTATTAAGTAAAGATTTTAAGCACGAAGAAGCACACAGCAATGGTTACAGAAGAAAAGTGAACTCTAAAGATGTTGCCAGATCTTTCACTAGCTATACAACAAAATGATTAAGATTAATTTGATTAGTACAATACTCTCCCTAAATCAAAATAATCTGACAATATGAAAAAAGGTACATGTACATGCATGTTAATACACTAATAAAATCAGTCCCTTAGAATACACATGCTAAAAGAAAATAGAATAACCCATTATTAAATACAAAATTGTAATGATAATAGTATAATATATGTATACACACATACACTAATTTCCAAAATTATACATTCCTAGCATTAACTTGAGTTTTAAAAATCTATCTTTAGCAAGAGGTTTAGTCAGTGTATCAGCAGCCTGGACACTACTACAATTTATGACATTAAGTTGCTTGTTTTCATATTGTTTTCTAATAAATTTGTAACGAATGTCAATAGGTTTGGTCCTATTATGGAACTCTGGATTTTTCACTAAACGGATGGCACTTTGATTATCCATTTAGAGACTTGGAACAGAAGTCACACAGCACAGTTCTTTTAAAATATTGTTCAACCAAATTGCCTCTTTGGCAGCTTGACTAGCTGCAATAAATTCAGCTTCAGTTGTTGAGAGAGCAATGCAATTCTGTCATTGAATTCTCCACGCTATAGCAAATCCATTGAACACCATTCCTGATGTTGATCTCCTGATTAATGGATCACCAGCATAATCTAAGTCACTGTATGACTCAAGGGTAGCACTAGTAACACCCAGATACATAATGCCACACTTTTTGGTTCCCTTAAGATACCTCATGATCCTTTTCACCATGATCCAGTGTATCTGTTAAGGTTTATCCAAAACCTGGGAAAGCATTCCCATTGCATATGCTAGGTCAGGTCTGGTGACAATAGCCAGGAACATAAGACTACCCACAGCTTTACGGTAGGGTACATCAGCCGAAAGAGAGAGATACTGAGTTATCTGTAGTAATAGCACCCTTTTCAATAGGTGTACTAACTGGATTTGAATTAATCATGTCAAAGCGAGATAGGGTCTTCCTACAATAAGCTTCTTGGTGTATAAAAATTTTACCACTTTCAAGATGCTCAATTTGCATGCCAAGAAAATAATTAGCTTCCCCTATCACTACAAAGAATTCACTTTCAAGCTTCTTAAGAAACAGTTTCACTGTCTACTCTTCACTACAATGATTCCATCATCAACATACACAATAAGATACATTGATTTTTTTATCATTTAAAAACAAACATGCATCACAGTTTGATTGCTTCAATCCACTGCGTTCAGCAAAACTTTTGAAACGTTTATTCCAACACCTTGGAGCTTGTTTTAAACCTTATATAGACTTAAGTAACTTACACATACCTGACCAGAACTATCTCTAAATCCTTCAGGTTGAGTCATGTAGATATCCTCGGAGAGGTCTTACAGAAAAGCAGTTTTTACATCAAACTGACCCAGCTTCAGTTTTCGAGCAGCAGCAATGCTCAGGACAGTTCTGATGGCATCCCACCGAACTATAGGACTGAAAGTTTCACTAAAATCAACTCCCAATTTTTGGCTGTATTCTTTAGCAACAAGTCGAGCTTTAAAACAATGTACAGTTCTATGAGCATTTTGTTTCACCTTGAATACCCATCTATTACCTATGGTTTTTCTGTTAGAGGGTAAATTTACAAGTATCCAGGTGTTGTTATTGGATAGAGATTCCAACTCTTCCTTCATAGCAGCGAGCCATTTGTCGCTATCTTCGGAAGTCATTGCTTCTTTGTAGGTCTCAGGTTCTATGTGTTCTTTCATTAGAACAAAGCTATCAAATTTGGCTGGCATCTTTAATATGGACCTGTCATGTAAATTTCTGCTACTCTTCTGAACTAAGGTTTCTTCTGTATCTTCAGCATTACACGATATCTCCTCTATTTCTTTTTCCATATCTGGTTCTGGTGTTTGAAGAGGCTTCTTCACTATTTCCATATCTGAGTTTTGAAAATCAGTAGAAGATACATCAGGAACACAGCTAAGTTTTTCATTTTGGAATATCTCATCTCGACTCAGGATAACCTTGTTCTGATCTTTTATCCATATTCTATACATCTTTTTCACCACTGTAGGCAACAAAAACTCCTTTAACACTCTTTTTGTCCCATTTCCTCCTTTTTTGTTGAGGTACATGGACAAAGCACTCTGTTCCAAATACATGCAGGTGATCGATATTGATCACTTCTTTGGAAAACCACAGTTCATAAGAGTTTTGTCTTTAACTGATGTTGGCCTTGTTCTGTTCAACACATAAACAGACGTGTTTACTGCTTCTTCCCACAGTTTCAAAGGAAGATTTGTAGCATAAATCATAGATCTCGCACTTTCAACATTAGTTCTGTTTTCACGTTCTGCAGCTCCATTTTGTTGAGGCGTGTAAGGCATATGGGAAGAGAGAAGAGATACCTGATTTTTCAAGAAGACTCTTCACTGTTGAATTTATAACCTCTCCTCCACCATCACTTAGCACCTCCTTGATCATATGCCCAGTATTTTTCGCTTCATTAAGAAACGTTTCAAGGCACTTGGAAACTTCATTCTTGGACTGCATGAAAAATACCCGACGGTATTTGGTGAAATCATCTTTGAAACAAACGTAGTATTTAGCACCACCTAGAGACTGTTCCTGCATTGGACCACATATGTCTATATTTATCAAGTCTCCTGGAGTTATAGCCCTTTGTTTCCTTGTTCCAAAGGGACGACAACACTGCTTGCCATAACATCCATCACATATTTGGCTGTCTTTTACACCACTTTTTATTTGATATTTTCTCAGTATATCCTTAACATTAGCCTTGTTTTGATGACACAGTCTTTCATACCACAATTGTAAAGATTGGTCTACTGAGGCAACACATACTTACCCGACAACACATATTTCTGGATAAAGAACACGCATTTCTAATGCATACAAGCCATGCACAGTTTTTACTCCTTTCAAGCGCACTCTGTCATCTCTGAAGAGGGAACACTCATCTTTTGATGCCTGGAACTTGAAACCCTTTTTTAAGATCTGACTGATGGAAAATAGATTTCTACTAATGTCAGGAACATACCACACCTCTGTCGGATGATGCTTCTCCCATTTGCTATTGACCTTAATTTCAATATTAACAGTTCCATGTCCATAAGCCATAATTGCATCACTATTTCTCACATATACTGGCTTAGGTGAGACAAATTAAGTGAAATCCACAAAATAATTTTTGTGCTTTGCCATGTGAGCAGAAGCTCCACTGTCGGCAATTCACACTTCACTTTCTGGAACACCTTTAACAGTACACACAAAAGCATCGCCTTCAACTTTTGGTTTACTTCCTTTCTTCCAGCAGTCCTTAGCAAGATGACCTGGCTTACGACAGACGTAACATTTTCTCTTAGGTTTCTTGAAAACTTTCTTCCTAGTAGCAACCAGGGCTGTGGAATCTGTTGACTTTGAAGGTAGCCTCATTTCAATAACGCAAAGTCTTTCAGTTATATATATTGACTGATCTCTCCTCTATGGGTATACCAACTCCCAAATACTCTTAAACTCAAAATATTCTGATGGTAATGGGGACATGATTCTGCTCATCAGCAGGAGATCCGGCAATGTTGTTTTAGCAACACGCATTAGCTCGTCGTTTAATTCGCTAAAGTTTCTCTGCAGCTTTGCAATATCATCCTCCAGTTCTTTTTCACTGTGAAAAAACTTCTCCATGAAACGATCGAGCCTCTGCTCACATGCCTACAGCAACTTTTCCCACACACTTTTAGCTGTGTTGTAAACCGATGTCAATTCAGCATTGCTGTCATCCATATTGCCCACAAGAATCAGTTGTGCCAGGGGGTCATCTTTAACGAAAGCCTTCTGCGCTTTTTCATACGCGGCAATCGCTTCAGCTGAAGCCTCGGTCGGTAAGCTTGGGCGTTCTCGATCTCCACAAACAACATCGTGAACATCGTGATGTTGCAACAAAAGTTCAATTTGCCGCTTCCATTTACTCCAATTCGCAGCTCCCACAAGCTTTTCAATATGAGCTTTGGATTCTATTTCAGTCTATACACGTGCTTAGGCCTAAGAAACACATGCGGTATTTTTACTTATAATTTTTTTTAAAAAAAATCTTTTCTCCACGAAAACACTTAACAAATCTCAGGGATTTCTGGGCCCATAACCTGTTACAGAAATACTTTGCAGTATAATTTAAATGGTTTATTAAGTAAAGATTCTAAGCATGAAAAAGCACACAGCAATGGTTACAGAAGAAAAGTAAACTCTAAAGACCTTGCCAGAGATGTTTCGCTAGCTATACAACAAAAACGATTAAGATTAATTTGATTATTACAATACTGTTCACACACACACAGAAGGGTTTAGTTTTTAGAATTTTTAATATTATTTCATGTAATATATATTATGACCCTTCATATCATAAAAAACTGTTACAAAACAAGTTGCATAATCTTGTAAAATGAAATAAAACAATAATATTCATAAATATTAGTATAAGCAAAATCATAATTTTTGCGAGAGCAAGTCTTTTAATCATTTATCGTTTTTACGCACAATGTTTTGTACATACTTCATTTTCAATGGATACAGTGATATTAAATTTTTTTGTACATTTTTCCGAGTACCATTTTCATGCAAGATGCACACATTTTTTTAGTTGCACTTCCATTGCACTCTTTAATTTTGCACTTTTTGCGTTTTTGTGAAATTGAAATTCCTTTGAATTCAGAATTTGACTGATTTTTCAAATTTCTTGCACTTACGTAATTTGAACATAATTCATTAGCTAAGTTTTGTACAAAGTATTTTCTTGAAATAGATTTACCCAATACCGAGTGATAAATAATCCAAGAGTTGATTACTGCAAGGTCCAAAATAGTATAAAATGTATGTGTAGGCTATCTTCTTGATCCAGCTTTTACGGAATATTTTCTTGCCATTTGATCTACAACATCTACACCACATTTGGTTTCATTGTGCCATCCCTAATGACATGTATGTCAGGATTTACTGGAATATTATCAAATTTCCTTGGCACTTCAGATTCTTCGCAATCACTTTCACGCAATCTTGTCTTCATCGGAATCTAAATTGGAACAGAACAGCTCACCACCCTTCGATTCATTCTCTGAAAGCTTTTTCAACAAATTAGCCATTTCATCAGGGTGTCTAAACTATGACAGCTTGTGGGCTGCATTACAAAAAAAAATTTCTGTCTGGGCCGCGCATACAATATTTTTTTGAACAAATTGAGATGAAAATTATCTTTTAGTAATTTATTGATTAGTAATTTTACTAAAATAAATTATAACTTCTTTTTATTACAAATTTCTTTAATTTGAGTTAGACATAAATAGGTACATATTTATTTTAAATTTGTAAAAGTTCTATTTACATTTATATAGTTTGGATTTCATAAAGATAGAAAAAAATAAAGTTAATGAGATAGATGAATTTGCTTTTGCGTTGATCAAGCAAATCGATATCAGGTTCAATAGACGAAATTGCAATTCTTAACGCATTTTCAAGATGTTTGTTAGTGATCTTTGTCCTATTTTTGTTTTTTGTGTGCTACAGTCTTGAAAATAATTGTTCACAAATATAGGTACTGCGAAAAGTTAAAAACATAAATACAGCATGATTGTGAAAACGAGGATATTTATTGCGGGGTAGGTAATCCAGTATGAAGTAATAAAACTCCAGTATGAAGAAACATTCCTAAATTTTTCTTTAAGTTGAATATCACTTTGCAGTTCAATGCATTCCATTTGAAGGTAATTTATATATTTTTAGAAAAAACGGGGTAGAAATATGCTGTCTTCATTTTTTAGAAAACCTAGAAATCATCTGTAAAACTCTTGAATTAAATCGAAAATTAATGCAGCGTATTTTACATATTTTGTGCAACTTATTGTTTCGTGTGCCGCCAAAGTAGTGAAATGTGTATTAAATCTTTTACTTTTATTTGATTGTGCCATAATTTTAACTTTCTTTAGAATGCTGTTATTGTTTTGAACATGTTATTAATAAATTGATTCTTTCCTTGAAATCTTAAATTTAAATCATTCAAATGTTCTGTTAAGTCTACTAAAAAAGCTAAATCTAAAACCCTATCTTCATCTTCAAATTCTCAGTCACAGGTTTTTCTTTTGTTTCCATAAATAATTGTATTTCAGTTTTCAAATCGTAAAATCTTTTGAGCATTTTCCCGCTGACTGAGCATCTTACTTCTGCATAATAAACAACAACTAGAAAATCAGTTCCCATTACCTTAAGAAATTCTTGAAATTTACGTCCTTTTGCTCTTATAAAGTTAATGGTTTTTATAACAACGCTTATAGTACACTTTCCATTTTTAAAATTTTTCCACATAAATTGCCCTGATGTACAATACAATGATATACCATTAAGATCGTATTGCCAGCAGCGACGGGTTCACTACTAACCATTTTAACGAGTCCCCCATTTTTACCAACCATGGTAGGGGCTCCATCGGTTATGATAGCTGATAAATTTTTCATAGATAAGAAAAACCTTTTCATCGTCGTTCAAATTGCACAGCTCGATGACCCCTTTTTCTGAACTTTCTGTCGTAAATTTTCATGGCATACTAAGATGTTTTTATTTAAATTTTTATTTCAAAATAAAAGTCAACGACTTTATTGAATATGAAAAATATTGCAAACGTTAATATTTTAAATAAAAATGTGTAAATTTAAATATTTTCATAATTTTCATTTGGGCGGCATTTTAAAGGCTTTAGACAAGCATGGCTTAGACCTTTTCTACGAGTTATCGTTTTAGGGTGTCTGCTCTGCGCAAGGTTTGAAAATTGAATGAATTGTTATTTTTTATGAGCAGATAAGCAAATACTATGGAACGAAACACTTAGACACAACGATTTTAGTATAACGGATTCATTTCCTCTGTGAACCCAATAACACTGCACTGAAGGTCAAATAAATGTGCGATATTACTTCTGGAAATTTGTTTTACTAATGGTATCTACTTAGTGAACTATCTTTTGCTGAACGACAGCTATTTCTAATGATAAGTTTCATTGATGTCGAGACGACATCAGTGGACGTTCTAGGTTATATTTAGTTGTGAAATCTTTCCTTATCAACCTAGAACCACAAAACATTTTCTGTGTAATCATCATGGAAAAAAGTCACGAAAAATGTTCACTAGAAAAACACAAGTTCTCCTCTGCATTCCTCCTACTTGCCAGATTTGGACTCTACGATCATTCTGAAGCTAAAGATCCAATTAAAAGGTCTGTTTTTATTAAAGTTATTGTGATAATTCACACCTTTACCTTAAGTTACTTTAGGTATAGGGGAGGGGAAAATATTTGTCCAAGTTTATAAATAATATAGAAAAGAATTGCCGTGCACAAATGATTTTCTTAAGGTGAGGATATGTAAAACAACATTGACTACAGTAATACTTTCTTAAAATTGATTCGAAACTCTTTGATGCCGTCTTGTGTGTTATCTCAATTGAATTTATTTATTAATTTTATTATCTAATGGATAATCAATAAATTTTTTCAAATTCTTGGTTTAATGAATACTGGAAAAAAAATTCAAGAGAGTAACGGAAGTTCGCAATTCCAGAGGTTACTTTTCTAGTTAAAGTTGATAATAAAACTAGGAGAATAATTTCCTTACAACCATAGGCTCAAAAAAGAATTTTCATTGGCAAAGTTATAGTAAAAATTCATTTAAATCATTGTATTTAATTAAATTTGTTATATTTTTTTCTCTAGATTGATAATAATAGAACCAAAAAGTAAGATTATCGATGATTTTTAAGTCAATATTTCTATTTGACAATGCTAGTGTGTCTCTCTCATCTATATGTATATATATATATTGTATTTAAGTTTGTGTATGTGATAAAATTGTATTCAAGGTGATAGCATTTGACTGCATATCAAGATTAGAAAACGTTTTTTTAAATGAAATACAATTTTCCGAAGCAAAATACGTATTTAATTCTACATCTAATGTCGTAGTTAATAATAGTTAAGATCAACATTCCTTTTAAAATAAGCATTATGATCAAAAAATCTCTGTTGTTTTACTATTTTTGTTATCTCTCAATCTTAGAATTCATTTTTTTTAAAAAATAAAACGAGTCAAAATGTCTCGTTAATTTTTAAAACACACTCCTTTACTTGAACCTAGTTGTCTCTTCAATTTCCTTTGTACTATGAATTCAATCACTCTTTGCCAATTTTTTCTTTGATATTTCTTTTGAAGTTTCAAATCAGACAAGGTATTCGTATTTTAGCATTTTCACTAAAGCTTAATCAGTGTTGGATTAAATTACGTGGAGGCCCCTAGGCAGTCGAATTCTCGGGGCCCTGTAGTCTGTTTTTGGAGCACTAGCAGAAAACAGAACACGTTCTTGCGGGGCCCATAGGCCTACTCCGTTTAATGAGTAATCCGGCACTGAGCTTAATGTTAAGGTGTTCCAATTTTTAGATGGAGCAGTTTTTATGAGTAGTGTTATCTAACAAAAATCTTTTTTATAGCTCTACAAGTACCACATTCCAAACAATTGATTCAAGATTCTTCAAGTAAAACACTTTTACGGTCTTATTCTGTAAATTCCATTCTTTCTGAAAAGTTGTTTTGACTTGGTTATCTTCAATGAATGCATCTATGTATTATTTTTTTCTCAATTCGCTTAAGCACCTCTTTATAAAAAAACCCTTATTTTTTTTATAAAATGAACACTTTTAAAGAATACGATTGAAATATGTCGCTTAAAAATATTTGGTGTCTAGATTTCAAGATTTCTATATACTTGTTTTTGCATATTGAAGTTAATTCAATGACAGCGTCGTTTGAGACGCTTGTCCTTAACACCGTCGATAAATTTTTTTGTATATTTTCTTTATTTTTTGCATCAATATTTTAATTTATAAAAACTAACTCAAAAATATTAAATCTATTCAGAAGTAAAGATAAAAACAATTGGTAACATCTGAAACAATGAAATCATTGCTGTACTTTCCATTAAAATCAAACTGCCAATTTTTCTTAAGTGTTCAAATTGAGAAACTTTTAGGATTAAGAATTCTTGATGTAACGGAATGTTGAAAATTATTTAACACTTTTGTAGCTAGTTAAATACATATTTCAATTCTTTGTTATGCAAAAAACCAAAAAATGCATTTTCTACTGTGAATTTATTACATTCTTTATAAATATTAAAAATGATACTAATTATTTCTGTAAGGATATTGCAATATTAAAATATTTATGTACGAGGAAGTATCTTTCGCATTAATTTTTATGAGAAAGATACTTACTTATATTCTAAGAAAATATATTTCACACAAATTTTCTTTAACCTTGAAATATGTATTTTTTAGAATCTCAACTTACTTTTTAAATACTATTTGATTGATTGGAAAGTGACCAGTGTCATATTAGTCTGAACTAATATACCAGTATTTTATGTAAAATAGTAAAACTACTAAATGATTATTTATTCTTTTCATAACGTTTCTCTACAACTACCTTAGGTAAAACAGATTTATCAAAAAAAAAAAAAATCAAATACTAAATATTGAGCTCTTAAAAATAATTTAATCACTTTTATCCGCTTGTACCATTACCAAATTGAAATAAAACTTAACAATCTAAAGATTCAGATGTGTCAGTGAATAAGTTTTTCAGGTCTAGTCTATGTTATTTTTATTCGTTTGAGCTTGCGGTTGTTGTAGATGAGGCTCCTGGAAGTTGAGGCATACCCGGTATCTGTGGCATTCCAGGAATTTGCGGCATTCCAGGGATTTCGGGCATTCCAGGAATTTGAGGCATTCCAGGGATTTGAGGCATTCCTGGGATTTGTGGCATTCCAGGAATTTCAGGTAATTGTCTCTTTGTTTTTGATTTTTCATGAAATATAAACGGAGTTCCCGGGAATCCAGGTATTTGTGGCATTCCGGGGATTTGTGGCATTCCTGGGATTTCTGGCATTCCAGGGATTTGAGGCATTCCAGGAAGCTCTGGCATACCTGGAATTTGAGGCATCCCGGGAATTTCAGGCAATTGTCTCTTTTCTTTGCTACTTTCTTCTGGTTTTGGAGTAGTGGTTGATGATCCAGGGAAACCTGGTATTTCTGGCATTCCAGGAATTTGAGGCATACCAGGAATCTGTGGCATTCCGGGGATTTCTGGCATTCCTGGAATTTGAGGCATTCCAGGGATTTGAGGCATTCCTGGAATTTCAGGCATTCCTGGGATTTGAGGCATTCCTGGAATTTCAGGCAGTTGTCTCTTTTCCTTGCTACTTTCTTCTGGTTTTAGAGTAGTTGATGATGATCCAGGGAAACCAGGTATTTGTGGCATTCCAGGGATCTGGGGCATTCCAGGTATTTGTGGCATTCCAGGGATCTGGGGCATTCCAGGTATTTCTGGCATTCCAGGGATTTGGGGCATTCCAGGGATTTGGGGCATTCCAGGGATCTGGGGCATTCCAGGAATTTCAGGCAGCTGTCTCTTTTCTACATTGTTCTTGGCTGTAGATGATGACCCTGGAAAACCTGGTATTTGAGGCATTCCTGGTATTTCTGGCATTCCAGGAATTTGCGGCATACCTGGCAATTCTGGCATTCCAGGAATTTCTGGCATACCTGGTAATTGTGGCATTCCGGGAATTTCTGGCAGTTGCCGTTTAGATTTAGATTTCTGTTTTTGATGGAAGATGAAGGGTGACCCAAGGTTCTGCGAAGTTTTTAAACTTTGTTTCTTTTGTTTTGAAACACCTAAAAGCGAATGTTATTAAATTAATAATTTTTACAATATATAAATGGCATTTATCTATAAAAAAATTATAGTAAGAGAGAAAATCCCATACTTTTTATAAAAAAATGTTTGTCTTTTTGGGATTAAGAAAATAGTAGATTTTCTATGTGGAAATTCAGGATTATGATCTATTTATTTGGAAGCACATTAGTTTGTAAATGGTATTAAAACATTCTATTCTTGATATAAATGTTTATTCACTTAAATATTTTTGACATATGTTTTAAAGCAATAGAGTTTGATAACAGCATCTATTAGGATTTACAAGGCAATTTTAATTCCCAAATCTCGAGAATTTTATTTTTTTGTTGAGAAAAACAAATAATTTATGAAGTCAAATTTTTATTTTATTTCATTCGTAATTTCAGTTTTGCTGATTAAAATTCTGGAAGACGAATTATTATTATTTTTTATAAAAACAATGATCATACAATTCGTCCATATTTGAAATCCAGTCCAATGAAAATATCCATAAAAATTAAATAAATGTTATTAATTTTCTTTCAGATTGAAATGTAAAACTGTTTTCTCAAAACAAAATTATTAAATTTTACGAAAAAAATCAGCGTTTTTCACACAATCACATTTCAGAATGTTTCGAAATTAAAATAGAATCTTTTAACCTCGTTCCAGTTACTTTCGGATGTAACAATGCACTAGAAAACCTATTAGTTTTAATGTTTAAATTATGAAATAAATTGATGAAACAGTTTCATAATACATTCACTCTTTAACTTAGCAAATGTCAAGATCTTTTGCAAGAAAATAAATATTGGCATAAGAAATACATGTGTTAATGATATATTTCTAGTAAATTAGATTAAAATAGCATTTTAAGCAAAACAGTTTTGTAAATTATACACATATATAGTTCAATTGATAATCTTTCCGATTCTTTCTCTGAGTTACCTAAGAATTTCGCTGTAATTATTTTGAAAATCTTTTTCCCAAAACATTCAGAGATCAGGAAATTTATTAGAATTTCCTGTAGTTCGAATGAATTGTCTGTTTTAAAAGTCAAATGAAAAGCCATAAAATATTTGCTTACTTACCATTATTTGTTACAGCTGAAACGGTGCATACCACAAGCACTGCAATCAAAATGATTTCTTTCATTTTTCCCGAGGTATCTGTGAAAAATAAGTATACTTGAATAGAACTATGTGATCTGATTTGTTAAGCAAGCACAGGAATCAATTTCGAAATCTAGAAATATCAATGTTAAAAATTAAGATCTGTAGAGAGGATTGATAAAGAATTATGGCGTCTTTTGCACTTTTAAACATCGTTCCCTGAAAAAACTGAGTTAAACATTGTTCACAATTCCATTAATCTCTTATATTTTGGTTTATTCAGTTTTCAGTTAGTTCCTTTTAGAAAACCTCTCCTGCTTGTTAATTTTCTGATAGAATTTAGTAAAAATTGTAAGATACTTTAGTTTAAAAAATAGATTTTCTTTTTTGTTCAGTTAGAGAAGTTTAATTCTCTAAAAGAAAAGATTGATTGTTAGAAATTAGCCAATTTTCGATAATACTAATTTATTTTTTATAACTTATTTTAAAAAAGAAATATTTCCCCATGAAATATTGGAAGAATAAAAATTGTAGGAAATAAGTAAAACATTAAAAGTTTAACTATCATACCCGTTGCTAGTTCTTTTTAATTTTTTAAAATCTTTTTTAAAAGTATGACAAACTAAATTTTTATCATTCAAAAATTACATGTTTTAATAAATAGGGTCACCTTAAGATTAAATAAAACATTTTTTACTTTCTAATATTTTGAATCACAATATAAATGAAAGTAGGAAACAGAATGGCGGATGAAAAAAATCAAGAATTATCTTCTAGAAATATGATAACGCATCTTTTTTTTAACTTACTTGTTTAGTAAACTTACCTATACTTACCAAAATAAAAGATGTAAAAGGCTTTATAGTATAAATAAATTCAACCTTACTTAAGGATGCCAGTATAAGATATGGGTCTACTGAACACTAATATATCATCTGTACTTACTTATTAAGAATATTCCTGATTTCAAAGATATCTGTTACAGTAAGTGAAGGCATGTTTTTAAAAAATTCTAATAACTGTGCTGACAGAATTGGAAAGCCTTCATTGTAAAATATGCTTTGCAAATGCTGGGTTAGAAAGCAATAATGTTTCCTTTTAGGCATCAGTTTTTCAAAATCGAATCAAACTGTTCAAAAGCACTTTTAATTATAAATGGCAACTTTCTTCCTAAGCTACTTTTCTTTACTTTTTAGATATTGCTACATTTTTGGATTTATATTTTCAGTCCTTTTATTTACATATTCTGATTTATTACATAGGAAATTTTATACTTAGAATCAATCAACATTATTCTTTAAAAATAAAACAATATTTTTTTTTTGAAGACTGTAAAAAAGAAAGGTAGGTTTTGATAATAGTTTAAATAAACTGTTTAATACGACTCTAACGTTCGATGAGCACCGCTATTATTTCATTTAAAATTGTAATCAAAATACAACTTTTTAAGGCTGTCTTTCAAAAAGAATATCTCTTCCATATTTTTGAAATTTTATGAAATAAAATTCGTCGTACACAATTTTTAAATACTCTAATCGATCGATTTCAAACTATGTAAGGTTTCATCCATCAACCGATACAGTTGACCAACCGAGAATTAATAGAATATTTGAAAAATATGTGTCTCTAGCAGGTAATAAACAAGATAATTATATTATTAATTTCGATTTCATCAATGAAAAGTAAGAGCAAATCATGAATATTATTTCGAAAGAATACGAAAGATCTTTCATACCTGGATTCTTAATCAAAAGAGTTGTTTCTGGATAGCTCCGAACACGGCATCCTGTATTTATTTGGAGTCGGATGGCGTGATTCAAAGGGTACCAGCATTCTGTAATTCAGAAAATGCAAGGGATGTATTACTAATGAAAACTCCCGTAGCAACGATAGCTTAATTGCTACATTCATTAGCAATAGGGGATCACACATAGAGGGTTCAATTACCTCACTTTCGTCCAATCGAATTCAATGGATATTTTAGGACAAACAAATTTCCTATTGAAAAGTAATGATAGTATTTTTTACGGATTGTTGAAACAACACAATTTTTTTTCTCTAAATTTTCCATTTGAATTGGTTCCCTAAAAAATGCATTGATTGTTAGTATGTTTACTTAATGTGTTCCCCCCCCCCCTCAAAGTCAACCTTTTGAAACAAATCCTTCTTTGGTCTATTTGGGGATTTCCATTACAAGAGTTGTTTTCGATGAAACTTTTGGAGTTGAATCTCCTAGGGTTAGGTTCATTGAGTTCTGAAATTTCTATAGAGGTTGTATAAAATATTTTTTATGGCCGTTCAAGTAAAGATGGAAATTTTGAAATTATGAAAATTAAAATAAGAAATTTTGTGAATAATTTTTCTTCCTTTGTTTTTTAGCTGTTTTAAAATGAGTTTTTTCAAATCAACTCGAATCATTTATTGTAATCTTCAAGAGTATCTTGTAATCCAATTCATTATTAAAAAGTCAATTATTGATTCTTTTATCACCTGTGTGACCCTTACAACATTTTGGCATCCGAACTTTCGAAATTCTGTATTTTTTGCCTAATGTTATATATATTGATTTTAGAATATGAAATAGATTATTTTTAGCTAAAAAAGAGTTTTATTTTATAATACATGTCATTTTGAAAAATATAGCTAACTTTGAAACAATGTCAAGTATCCTCTGATATATTACGATACTCTGTAAATAGCTTTTGGATATTTATTGCATTGGATAACTAATATACTGGGTTTTTAAAGTGATTTACGTTTTAGTGTACAGATACTTCAACATTTGCTCGTTGTTTAAAGGTTTTACACTAGGTTACGAAATTTCCTTCATCAAGTAATATAAACAAAACATATTTTTACAAAAATAAAATCATTATAATTACATTTCATTAAAAAGTTACTCAATAATTCTTTCTATAAGCAAAAAATGTTAACAAATAAATATTAAATTTAAAATTTAACTACAGAGAGAGAGAGAGTTGATAAATTATTAGATTAGAGGCTATACATACAAGATGTATTTCTCTTCGATTGAGAAGTAATTTATTATTATTGTTGTTTCAGGAAAAATTGGTTAATGGAATATGTATTTTAATTATAATTCAGTGTATTTCGACTCATTGGGAAGTTGATTTTTTGATCTCCTCACATCAGGCTCTGTTTCAAAGATGATTGAATTAAAAAAAAATTACTCTTCTACAGTTGAGTATTAAAAAGTTGATCTCGATTCGAAACAAAGTTTACTACGAATGATTAGAAAAGAAAGAAGAGAAACAATTGAATAGATGAAGGTAAAGCTACTAGTTACTATGAATGGAATACTTGAGAATATGTTGGGGAAGTTTGAATTGAAAGCATTTATTAAAGTATCACAGCCACTTATTTTATTCTGGTGGAAATAAAATTTACAGAACAAAAAGCTTTGGGGACGATTTTTCAGATGATTTTTTACACAAGGTAGAAATTCTGTGAAACTGTGTTCTGGTGCCGTTAAAAACCCACCGTTTAGAAGGTGAGACTGAAAGCTCTCACGTTGGTATGTGGTGTACAAGTTTGGAAAGTGAAGTGCTAGTTCAGGTGTCACCCTCGTCACTTGAACATTGTTCAGAATCACGTTCGTCGCGAATAGTTTTGACGTTGATTCTTAGTGGAGTTTTAACAAAAAATCCATTAAAAAAAGCTTTAATTTGAATTAAAAAGGTCGGTTTCTAACTATAAAAAAAATGCTATATCATGGAGACAAAAAGCCTCTTATGATTGATTTTTTTTATTACCGTCGCAGTTTGAAGCTAAATGACGGATATGGGTGACAGACCTCGTCATTGAGAACCTCGGTCAAGTGACGATGGCGACACTTGAGTTGGCACCCCTATCTCCAAACTTGCACGCCGCGCCAAAGTGATCCTGGATAGATTAAACGTGCATCGACCTTTCAACACGGTGAGGCTTTAGAGGAACCAGATTTGACGAGGAAGAAATAACACCAGCCACGAGTTCGGGATCTCAGCTAACATTTTATTCAAAAGCATTATAACATTTTATATTCAAAAGCATTATAACATTTTATATTCAAAAGCATTATAACATTTTATATTCAAAAGCATCACGAAATAAATATTTCTAGTCAATTTTATATTCTTAATAGTCTTTACATTTCCCAACGTATTTCTAAAAACTCTTCAGATCCACTGAAACCATTTTTTAATTTTATGTACAACTTCCTAATAAAGTGAGTGAATATTAACGTCGCAATGTTCATCCATACTCGAGGGAACTTCCTAATAAAAGATTTGGATAACGAGAACTTGGGAATTATTTACTTCCAAGGGGATTTCTATCGTGGTTTTTGTGTAAGTTTCTTTTTAAAATAAATAGGAATTGATCACTGTGATCCTTGTAACTTCAATAAATTCTTTGTAACTAAATATAGTTAAATAAATTCTAGAAAAATTATGTCTAATCAAGTTTATGTATTTACCTTTCGAAATACCGAGAAAAGTTTCGAATTTTTCATTAAATATTTGCTCTTGTATTGAATTTTTTTTCACATGTAGCAAAATACATAATGAGACCAACAATAATTTATATTTAGAAAATATTTTGCATTTAGTAAGACAAATTGGGTGAATTAAATAATGAAATCGTTTTTATCTGACAGTATTATTTGCAATACCAAATGGTTTCTAGTCAGAAGTTGAATTTTAAAAATCTCTTTTGAAAAAAATCGTTTCAGTGTCAGAAATTTATTACTCTTACATATTTGTAAGCGGAATTTTTTTATACGAAATAGTTATTATAATTTTTTTAGTTTCAATTTCATTTGGATTCTTCTCTATTGCATTCTATAGTCTGTGTTGTTGCGAACAACTCAGGGAGATAAAAACCAAACAATGCATTAAGGCAATTGATATAAATTTCTTCTCAGCTCTGATTCCGAATAGCAAATCAGTAGTGAATTATGACCATGTCCTCCGGAATTATTCCATTAGAAATACAAAATAACGATACGGGTAAGAACACTTTTGGAAATAATGACCCTTTTCAGCCATAATTACTTCCGCGGAAAAATGAGGAAAATAACATAAAAAAAAATAACACGAAGACCACCAGCATTTTTTTTCAATTGGCATTCGAAGTACGAAATATATTTGACGTTACAAGTTTTCAGGTTACATAACAATAAGAAGGATTAAGTTTTTCTTTCTGACGGATTTTTTTACGCCAAAACTACTAAATATCTTAAAATCGTGGTTTTCCCCCCTTAAATATAGTTATTCTTTTAAAAAGAAATGTTATAAATTGATTCTTTCCGCGGATGAAGAACGGAGAAACATGGTCAGTGACATTCTTAGATGCTTCATCATGCTACATTTGAATGTCAAAAAATAAAATTTTTCAACATTTCCTCACTTGAGTTTTCTCAGGAAGGTAAGTTTAGATTTCTTTATTATAGTTCATGTAAAATTTTATGAATTCAAATTATGAACCACAAGAATTAAAATTTTTTATTCATTTAAATATTTGCCTCTGCAGAGAAGACTAAAAATAACTCACACTAAAGACTAAAATAACCATCTCATAATTAAGCGGGATTATAAAATAGTATACCAGAGTTTAATTTTTTTAAAAAAAACAAAGATTAAATAAGTAAAAATTTTTAAAACAATGTTTAATTCTATATACTTTGAAGCTTTTTTATGTAAATACTCAAATTCAAATATTTTTCAAAATACAGAAAAAAATTAAAAAGATAAATTTCAAGAAATTATTATTTTTTTTACTCCTATGAAGTAAGAAAACGTAGTATAGAAAAAGAAACAAAAAATGAAATTGACCAAATAAGTGACCCGTTGGCTGGTAATGAGAAAAATTGCATGTTTTTCAGGAAAAATGTTTTTTTTTTAAATTAAAATTTTTAATATTTTGATACTGTTTAATCATTCAGAATCAATTGATTAATATATTTTTAAAGTTAGCCAACTATCCTATCATATATGGATAGTTATGAAACAATATTTGCTGTATTATTATTTTTTTTTATAATAGGTACCGTTTAAATTATTCACTTGTTCTGCCGTCTCTTGGAGTGGATTGTATGCCTTTTATACAAATGATTGACCTTTTCATTCGCTTAAATCAGTAGTCTTCAAACTTTTTCAACTTATGGAACTCCTAGAACTTAAAGGTGCTTTCGTGGAAATCCTAGAACTAGAAAGTGTTTTCGGGGAACCTCATTCCGTACACATACTTCGAAGAGTATATCTCAAAATAATATTTAAAGTAGATCAACACATGTTACAGGCACTTTATGTAAAGGTAATTAAAAAGGTATTACATTTATTATTAAAAAGTTTTAATCTAATTTTTTAATATAATTTACTTATTAATAATATTGATTTTTGATTCAAGTGTCACCTACCCACGCATTATAATTAGTAACTTCGATATACGCTAGTATTTGTTACACAAACTGTCTATCTATTGAGATTAAATGCCATCGCATTACATATTCTGAGTTTAATTTGTTTTTATACTTTGTTTTTGTAGCCGATTAAGTAGAGAAATATATTTCCTTTAAACACAATGTTCTGAATAACATTCCAGTGTTTGTAACTGTGAGAAATCTCGTGTATTTTGAATGAATTGGCTACCTAAAATTTAAAAACCATTCTTGCTTAAATTTAGATTTTAACATCAATTATTTTAATATGTTGTTCCCTTTCCTTCTTTATAGGAATATCTACAAATGTAAAAAACTGCATTTTCTATTAAAAAACTGTTTAGTTTTGCAAGACATTGTGCTACCTAACGAGTATTAAATTATCTCGGGAACCTGAGATGGTAAACAATAGAATATCCACAATCTAATAGGAAGTCTATACATAAAGATAAAACTTTTTAATATTCTTGTATTATATTATAATAAAAGTTTAAAAAGTGTTGCAAAATAAAGTTATTATATATAAATAAAATTTTCAGCTTTAATGAATAGGGGAGATGAGCTTTAGATACTTGTAACTATACAAACTTCATAGAAAACGTAAATCCATTTTGCATACATATTGATTTCTTTTCGATTTTTTTATTGTGACTCGTGGAAAACCTGCGTATGTTAACATTTTTAGTTGAAGGAGTAACACTATATATAAGTAAACGCATAAATGTCTGTATTAGAATTTTTTTTTCATTTTATTTTTATTTTCACACTAACTAGAATAATATATTGACATGACGCATCATCATAAAATATCTCTTTCTATAGATATCATTGAACTAAAAACTGAAAAACTATACAAATAATTAGATTCTGTTTTGTTTTAGATAAAGTTATGTGTAGAACAAATGTAACAACTATTTTGATTAATGTTTTTGTAATTCTTAAAAGTTTATTCCTTTTCTCGAAGGATTTAAATGTCACTATCTTTTTATTTGAATGACTTATAACAATTTCCTGGACATTTTTATATAAGACTAAAAATTAGAATACAATCAATCGAAAATTAATGATGTACTTGAAAAAGATTTCTAAATGCCAGATTGATTAAATAAAAGCATAATAATTCTAAACGAACATTTATTTAAGGCTCCATAATAAATGATTATTCGTTAATTATGTTTATTAGAGTAGGTATTTTCGGAGACATTACGAATTCCAAAGGTATAAATATAACTAATCTAAATGTGAGAAAATTTTACAGCAATAATCTTATCCAATAACCCTCGTCTCAATTGGAGCACTGTCGATTGCTCCATTGTATTTGAAAGCTTATAAAAATCGTGAAAAGTTTAATATAGGGTTACAAAACATCTGGCTTAAAATGTAAAAATGTACCTAAAAATTTAGTTAAATTATTTCAGAATTGGGATTTACTTTGCCAGTCTAAAAACTGTTTTCTTTTGAAAGGTTTTACTTAATATCTTATTTATCTTTTCTTTGTATGTGCTACATAAAGCTAAATTATTTGAATTCTAAAACAATACTTTGAAGATCCCATCCCCAATATGAGAAGAATTATTTAATGTAAAATACTTTTCTAAAATTAGGGGTTTCATTAGGATAAACAAAGTTAGAAACTGTACTTGACCCTTTTTAAAACAGTTAAAAGATGTAAAAATACTCATTTCTGTAAATAAAAAATTTAATTTCCAATAAAGTCGAAAAATTCTGCATACTAAGTATGTATGCAAAATTTCCAAATACCAACATTTTTTAATACACGTTGTATTAATGTTTTCATGCATTTTAATTAAATTTACATAGTTAAAAATATTTTTTGAAAGTAATTTGATCTTGTCTCAACTTTTGTACTTTGTGTTGAATTCGAATGTCGCTTTAAAGTAAAGTTTTTCGTTAAAATCCCGAAACTGCTATCTCAAGCTCTTTTGGATAATTTGTCTTATGTACTAAAGTCATTTTATCAAAATAATTTATGACATAAGATTACTTATTCTCGGTTAAGCAAATAGGCTTTTTTATTTACTGCCGCAGAAGGTTAGTAACCTAAAAAATGAGTTGACATTTTTTTGTCACAAAATTTACACAGAAGCACATTTTTTTCTCCAGCTATTTCTTATAACACACGTGCAATTATAAAATATTTATTTTTTTTTGAAAAATAGAGTCGATTTCAAAAATTGAACGGTAACGTTCATTTGATGCAAATAAAATAGATCCGATAATCCCATGATAAATATAAAAAAAAAAGATTTTAAAATTTTTATCAACTTATTTAAAAATGAATTCACAACATTATATAAACACTATTAAAACGGGATCGAATCAGTCAAACAATAGTTACACAAACTCGATCACATAACTCAAATTGTAGAATCATTATTTTTTACAAATTCTATTTTACAAATAAGTTGATTTTTGTGATTAACTTGCCATTCTAAAGTAGTGATTTGTATAGCTTTATTTCATCTCCAAGAAACAGTACTTTACCTGGGTCTTCTATGTAATCCAACTATGCCAAGGGATTTAATGAAACCTTCCAAGCTTTAGGAACATGTAATAAAAATTGATAGTGAGACTAGAAAGATAAGGATTTGACGTTTTTTCGAACAGTCCAAGAAAAATATTTGAAAACACCGTCATTGTAACAACATCTAAGCGAGATGAACTGCGTGCTCCTTGTAGCATTTTTTGTATTGATTGCAAAGTCCGGAAAGCCATCCACTCTTGGCACTGATCCTCAATGGGTTCTGTATCAAAATTCCATCAGGGCCCTTTTTTGGAAAATAAAAGGATCGCATTAATAGAATTGATTTGAAAGTGTCAAATATTACACATGTCCCGTATCATTGATACGTCTGATACGACGGTAACTATACCCCGGACTATTGGTAAAGAACTTATTTTACCAGCTGGAAGTAGTAGTAGTTGCACCCATCAGCTTTCGACATTAGAAAAAGAATTCCACTGAGTAATAATGCAGTACAAAGAAGGATTGACGAAATGGCTCAGTGCGTAGAAAATTCTTTTGGAGAGTACTTAAAAACATCTGAAATTTCTATACAGCTTGAAGAGTCCACTTTACCAGGAAATGAAGCTTTACTTTTAGATAATGTAAGATTTATAAAAGAAGAAAATATTTGCCAAGAATTGTTATTTGCTACATGTTTAGAAATTAATACGAAAGGTGAAACATTATTTGCTGTTTTAAAAAGATTTTTCCAAGTAAAAGCTATATCCTTGACTAATATCATTTTTGTTGCTATTGATGGTGCCGCGGCAATGGTAAGCATTTTGGATTTTTCGAGAAAGATCCGGGCACATTATAAATAGGGAGTTGCTCGCCGAAACTAATAGTGATGCGGCGCTGATTAATTTTACTTTTAACTAACATCTTAACAACTACCCAGGTTCGCTTATTTAACTTAGTCCGCATCATGATAGTGGATAGTACCTTAAATGAATTATTGAGACAACGCAAAACTAATGACATTACTAGGATTAAAATTAAATTAAATTAGTTTATTACAAATTAAAACATATTACGAAATTTAGATTAAGCACTATTAAGATTGAAGAATAAGAACTATATGAACAAACAATAAGAATTTCGCTTATCTGAAACGGGAGACAAGATGATGGGAGGTCTGGCATTTCCGCCGATCAAGCCTACCTAAATCTTCGAAAGAGAAGAGTCTATTCTGACATGAAAAATCTAATCTAATCTGATCTGCCTCTAATTGTCCTCGGCACCCCCTTTTAAGTGAGGGCAAATTCCACCCTTTGTGCTTGCGTGCACTCTTTTCCCATCCGCATCATTGGTCTGTTACCAAGCGCAAAGTTACAAAGTTTACCCAAATTTATGAGTCCGTTCAACCCTGTGTTCGCACCCTTGCGTTCCTGGGTCCCCGACCGAGGAATTTAAACAACATCCTGTAAACAAGCGGGATATACAAATTACTGATTATTTGGGGGCCAACTACATTGTCGGCAAGCCTCCCATCAGTAGTATTGTCTTGACCGTTGAAGAGTCAACCAGCAATTAGTGATTCCTTCGGCTCTTGAGTAAGAATAGTCTTTGATGTACTTGTACTTTAGACACTGATAGTAGAGTCTAAACGCCGTAGAATGTGTGAAGGCCTTCTGAGATTTATTCTGCAAATATTGCTGTTGTATTCTGTATTTTAAGGATTGTTTTTCGACAATAAATTTCCATTGCTTCTCTTTCTCTTCGAGCCCCGATCTACGTAACACCTGGGCGTCAGAAGTTGGGATTCTATGCCAATAAAAAGAGCGATGGATGATCAACTAAAGAGCCTGTTGTAAGGCATCAATACCTTGAAGAATGACTAAGAAAAGACAAAAAATGGTATGAAGAATATGCAGAGAGAAGCCAAGAGAGACTAAGGACAGAATGAAGAAAGGCAAAAAAGCCAAGAAGAGATTAAGAATGAATTGAAGGAGGGGAAATCCCCAAAAATGTCAGAAAGAGAGACAAAGAATAAAAAGCATATCTGGAGAATTTTCTAGAAAAGAAAATTGACAGTGTTAAAGAGAAAATCGACAGCAGTGGGGAAGACAGCAAAAAAATCGGAGTAGTTGAAAAGAAAAGGGAAGAAGAAATAGAAAGGATTAGAGAGAGAGAGTTGATGAAAGAATTGAAGAAGTGGCTGTGGGAATTGTAGCCTGTATCACAGCGATTCGAGAATCTAGAACTTGCGAAAATAGAAAGAATGAAAGCAAGTTTGTGCATGTTCCTGCCTCTCCACTGCCAGTTCACATATGACGGAAAAACTAAATGGCTGATATACAAGATGCAGTTTGAAATAATTTCAGAAGTCAACGGATGGATTAATAAGGTCAAAGTATGTCAGTTAGCAGACTCTTTTATAGTAGAAGTCGCTGATATTCTTCATACTCTCCCCGATAATATCTAACATCACCATATGTTTTGGTAATCAACTATCACCATATGGAATTTATAGAAAATACTACCGATCTTTGCATTTTTGAAGAAATATGACTTCCAACTGGACTTTGAAAATAGCAAAATGCATTCAAAATTTGAAGACATCCCACTTTTTGGACTACAAACTCAATTTGAATCCAGCGAGAAAATTATAGCCAAAACTGACATATTTTTAGCGTCAAGAACTGAATGTATAATACCCGGTTTAGTAACAGAAAATACCAATTTAGCCTAATTGATTATCCTGACTCAGACAGCTCTAAAGCAGCTTCGTTGGTAGTAGACTTTTTTAAGTCAGTCATCCCAATGAAAGTGGCTAACATCAGCAATGAAGACTATCCACGAAGGAGAGGTGATAGCAGCTCGTGCTTCTGTCACTTATGTAGACCGAAAGTGCTATAGCTAGGATATTTCTCCATACGTCACATATTTGCTACAAGATACCAATTTAGATGAGAAACATAGATGTGCTGCAGAAGAGCTGGTTAAAGAATTCCAAAGCTTATTTTCTCGAACATGTGAGGACTTTGGAAGGACTAAACTGACACAACATCGAATTGATACGGTAGGACATCCTCCTATTAAGCAGCACCCTCAACGACTACCATTTTATAAACAAGAAGTCCAAAAACTGATCAAAGACATGCAAGATAATGATGTCATTGAGCCGTCATCAAATCCTTGGTCATCTCCCATCGCTTAGTCAGGAAGGAAAATGGCTCCACCAGATTTTTTGTGAACTATCGTTGTTTGAATGTTGTCACCAAGAAGGACAGCTATCTGTGTGTCAAGAATAGATGACACGCTTGATACACACTTGCTGATAGTACATGGTTTTCTACACTAGATCTCAAGAGTGGGTATTGTCAAGTAGAAATCCATCCTGAATATAAAGAGAAGATTGTCTGCCCACGGGACAAGGACTGTAGGAGTTTAAGATTACGCCTTTCGGCTTCTGTAGTACGTCAGCAACATTCGAACGCCTTATGGGAACGGTTCTAGGAGGACTTTCATTCGAAGCTTGCCTTATTTACTTTGATGACATCATCATCGGGGCGTTCCTACCAAAAACATCTTAATAATGTCCAACGAGTAGTACAAAAGCATGAAGGAAGCTAACCCCTCCAAGTGCCACCACATAAACTTAATTTTATGATATTCAAAGAAACAGTTTTTTTCCCGTCAATACACAAAAATAAATGATACGTTTTGTATTTTTTGAGTGAGATTTCGATTGAATGTTTTTAAGCATGCATCATGGAGGAGGAAATATTGTATTTTATGTACATGAATAATTGCACCCTGGGTCTTGTTCAGTTTCCTGATTGTCTACTTCCGAACCTGACAAAAATTCCAGCAGATTATTTGCTCGGACTTCTTCATCTAAAAAAATCTTCTGTTAGTGCATCACGTGCTTTACTGTTTTTTACACGTTTTCAAACGTGTAAAAAACAATAAAGAAGCAAAATAAATAAGTTAAACTAAAAGAAAATGCCAAAAAAGCGTAACTCTATTACACTTTATTAATGACGCTACAACACAATAAAAAACATTAATAAACTACACAGACGAAAAGTAAACATGAAGTGCTGTCTCTAACATCCATTATACTGGCGGTATTTATAAGTATCACAAAGTTATTCAACTGTAAAATCAATTGTATGCACTGTTCACACTTAAAATAATTAGTAAAAAAAATGACACCTTTTGACTTAAACTACTTTTGCGGAATAAAAAGGACGGTCTTGGGCAATCCAATTGAAATGGAAACTGAAAACGCAACCTGAGTTTTAAAACTTTTCGCCATCCCCTCTAAAATGGGGCCGCGGTAGCCTAGAGGTCAAGGTAACGGCCTCGTGCCTGGTTTATCATGAGTTCAAGCCCAGCACTACTGAATATCCACCGTGTAGGGGGGGCGATGCGCTTTAAATCTGTCACGAGCTCAAGCACCCTCCCGTTGGTGTGGCAGGAGAGGGGAGTGTCAGCTCAGGTGTCGTCCTCATCACTTGACCATGGTTCAAAATTACGTGGTCCGTCGCGAAAAGCCATCGCGTATAGCTGAACAGTACCGACGGTAATATTCACTCACTCACCTCTAAAATACTCATCATAGAACCCGTGCTGGAATTTATTCTGAAAGAGGGGAATTATATATATGAGTGTTCCTGTGCAGTAACGTCAGAATATTAGTAAAAAAGTTATTCTATATAATTTTAAAGAGTGAGTGGTACTTCTCTTAGTACCTGCAGTTGATCAAGATTAATGTGAGAAAATAGTCTAATCATTTACAAAAGAAAATTAACTTTAAGATTTGGAAAGCAAAATATATATAGAGTTGTGTAAGGGAAATGTTTAACAAAAGTGATGCAATTTTTAAAAAATAAATAAATGATTAAAAACCGAAAAACTTTTCATTTTGCCAAAAGAAGTTTTTTTTTTTCAAATTTTTTTTTTTTTTTAGCTTCTACCTAATTTTTAAGAGTTGATAACGTTTTGGAAATAAAAAATGTTTACGGAAGTTAAGCATAAAAATTCTACACTCTTTTAGACTGATATCTCCAAAAGTATGTCCCATTTTTATACTATATAATGGCTGGTGCCCCAAGAGAAAAGCAAGAGTTTGGAAAGATTCCTAAATATTGTAAGTATATATATATATATAAAGTGTGTATGTGTATTTTCTTAAATACATTTCTTACTTTAAGAAAAGAGTTTTTCATAAATACTGGTAGCACTGAATTAATATCGTAAAAATTTCTTTTAGAAGCCTGAATCGAATGCTTTACTATCTTCATTAAATGGTTTCATATTGATAAGCATCAATTTTGATTGTAGTTCATTAGTAAATAAGCGTTCAATGTGAGTTTTGATCGCAACACTTTTATTAGAATGAGTGAATATTGACGTCCACTGTTTAGCTACACGAGGGCTTTTGGTGACGGACCTCGTCATTTTGAACATGCTCAAGTGACGAAGATCTGAGCTGGCACCCCCCTCTCCTAACTACCACACCACACCACACCACGGGAGGACGTTTGAGCTCTGGACAGATTTAGCGTGCATCGCTCTCCTACACGGCGGGTCTTTAGTGTTACTGGGCTCGAACTCATGACATTTTTATTAGAAAGCTTTCTGGAATTGAAGGAATCATTCATCTGACTAGTCCTTTTTAAAAAGTATTTGTAACAAACTTAATTCTTTTTAGCCTTTTCTCTTATTTTTTAAATCCAAGTTCTTTTGGATACCGCTTTATTCAGCTGGGAATCAAAATGTTTGGTAAGAATTTGCTCTTTTTTAAATCGGCTTCTAATAGGTGTGGGAATAAAAAAAAACTAGAAAATGTAGACAGAATGTGATAAGTAACATATAAACAATGTTTTAACTTTCTGAATGCATCTTTTCAACTTTTTCAATAGAATTCAGAAATCAATTTCAGCACTCGACAACTTCATAAAAACCTTCTAAAAAGAACCCACATAAAATATTTTCGTTTCGGAAATAATCGTAGAAATTTAGATTTGACCATGCTCTTTTCTGAAAAAAGTTCCTTGGCAATTAGTATATGCATAGTTTCTCCGCTGTCCAGTGGCGTAACGTACACCCCCGCCCCAAGGCTTCTAGGGGGCCCAAAGCCTGACTGGCGCTATTGACGTAAATTTTCTCAAAATTCACTTTGCATTTTTCAAAATCGATTTTTTAAGCGATTTTCCGATAGGCGGTTTTAAGTCATTCAAACTCAAAACTTTAATACACTTTTTAGATATCTTTAATCCAATAGCCAAATCAAAAAACATTTTTTTTATTTGCTGTAATCCCCGTTACGCGAGAGAGTGATACTTTTCTTCAGCGGGGTTTTTTAAAACCTTAATTACTGACCGATAAAACAAAAATCAGACTGAGAATCGGATAAAATGCTAGGAAGATATAAAAATTCTTCACTGTTCTGATGACAGAATACCTTACATTAGTTATAGGGAGGGGGGAAAAGATATAATTTACTTTATACGAAGCAACAAATCGCCGTCTGCTGTCCCCCCCCCCTGTATTTCATTTTCATTCAGTGAAGTCGTAAATAACGTACATCTGTTTTGCTTTTTTCAAGTAAAATAATATTACGATACTTGGAAAAGCACAGGAAGGATTTTAAATGAAAATTTGGTCTAGAAAGCATAATGGAATGTATCAGTTTTTATTTCTTTTTTCATGGAGTTTTTGAATCATACAAAGAATACTCTTTTTATTAAAAGTTGCAGTATTTATGCTAGAATATAATCAAACTTTAGATCAAGCTCATCCCAGGATGCACAAACCAAGAATGAGGTAAGTGATACTTTTTTTCTTCCGTAAGAATTTCACATTGAAAATTATTTTACAGTGTTCGTCATTCCCAGTGTCTTAGTGTTCGCTTTTATTTAAGTTACCAGGTTATCTGTCGTTAGATTTTCCATTTTAATGAATTTTTTTAATACTCTCGAATGTTATACATTATTTACTCCGTTTACTCAGATTACGGTTGATTTTGTGTTCAGTTATAAGTTTAGCAATAAATATTTTTACGTGATGTGTAAAGGTACATTATGTTATAGTTTGGTAATCCTTTGTAAAAACATATATATATACACTTGATTGAAAAGGTTGCGGTCACCCATAACAAACCATACAGAAAAAGTCAAAAAAATTAAATAGAAATACAATTTTTTTTCTCACAATATTTCATGAATTTGTTTACTATTATTTAAATATTGAGCATGGAAGAATTCGTTAATTTTGAATTAAAACTACATAAGATAACGGGAGTTTTGTTGTAAAGTACACAAATCGTAGGCAGAAAAAGTGTGCGTTCACTATTTGAAATATTCTTGATTCTTGAAATTTTTATCAACAGGTGGTATAGGTTTACCGAGTTTTTGCATTCCGTTATCAAGTAAAATAGCTTAAGAAAGTTGTGACGCAATAATTTTAACGTTTTTGCGAGATACGAAGCAATTCATAAACATGAAAAATTAAAGGAAGGATTTTTGTATCAGTGAGCGTAAAATCATTGCTAAAATATGGAAAGATGGAAAAAGTCGTCGAGGTATTGCATGTTTCGTTGAACGTCAGTATTCCTCTATCTATCCAACATGCAATTAATATCTTTAAATCTACAGAAATTTACACATCCAAACCTCGTTCAGGTCGTCTATCTAAACTCACAATCAGAGGAAAACGAAGTATGATATCCTTGGTGAAAAAAAAAATCCACTTTTAAATGCAACTCAAATAGAAACAGACATTCACGAGAAGTTTAAGACAAACATTTGTGCGGATACTGCAAGAAAAATCTCGAAAAAGGCCGGATACCGTAGCGACTGTCTTGCAGAAAGTCTTATATTTCAATGACCAACCAGCTGAAACAGATAGTTTTTGCAAAAAAACATATTCATAAGCCTCTGGAGTTCTGGAGGACTGTGATATTATCCGATGAGAGCAAACTTTGCATTTTTGGCATAAAAGGTCGAAAATTGGTAAGGAGAAAACTTTGCACAGAGCTTCAAAAAGTGCATTTAGAACCAACGGTAAAGCACGGCGGTGGTGGTGTTATGGTGTGGGGGCGCATGGGGCGAGCAATGGTGCTGGAAAGTTGAAAAAAATCGAATTCATTATGAACAAATAGGATTATCTCGCTGTCTTAAAACAATTTAAAGGAAAATCCCACCAAACTCGGCCTAGGATTGTCGTTTCGTTTCCAACACGACAACGATCCTAAGCATGCCGCTGAGATTGTGAAGTTTTGGCTTTTGTATAATGTCCCAAATCAACTGCACTCGCCTCCGCAGTCACGGGGTCTGAATCCTATAGAACTCCTATGGGATTTTCTGGAGCGTAGGATTCGTCAACACAATATATCTAGCAAGGATACGTTGAAGAGTGTTTTTAAGGATGAATGAGAGAAGGTAAGCCCTGAAGAAACCACTAGACTTGTTGATTCAATACCGAAACGACTTCAGGATGTTTCCAAAAGACAGGGTTATCCAACCAGCTATTAAATTAGCTTATTATCCTTTTCAAATAATTTTAATAGTTACTACTAAAACTGTGAACGCAGAATTTTTCTACTTGATTTTTGTTGTTACCTCTACAAACCTGTCTTTATTTTAAAAGCTATGAAAGCAAACCGAGTTTACTTTTGTCATTCTCAATACTTAGAATGAACTAAATAAAATGTAATTTTTAAAAAAATTCAAATTCCGGTTTTAAATATTTTCTTTGTTTATGTAAGCAGTAGTAGGTGAACGCAGACTTTCTCTGGCAAGTGTATATATATATATATAAGATCCAGCTTGTGGAGCCCAAGACCTGACCTTGTGTGGGGGGCAGTTATTTTCCGTTATGCCACTGCCTCTGTCTTAAGCCACAAATCTAGTTTCTAGTCATAAAATTCTTTTGGATAGCTTCATTGTTAGTAGTGTTCTCTTCAAAGTGTTTCCTCTCCCATCGAAAAAATGACGCAATATATTTAGTGTTTAAGGCAATTTAGTGAATATTGGGTGTCTATATTTGTTATTATACTATCGACTTCTGCTATATCAAATGTTTTATTTCTTAGAAATGTGTGAAATAAAAAACAAACACAATTTTTCTGAATCAATAAGCGATTAATGATTACGAAGGTAACTCTGAAATTTTTGAGATACTCGCAGAGAAGAAATTACAAAAGAAAACTAACAGTTTAATTTGAAAATACAAAGTATTTGAGCTCAGTAGATGGCATTTTACTGACCTACTTCAATTTATTTAGAGTAGAAAAAATTTCAGACAGAAGAGAAAATGGAGTTGACGTGAGAACATTCTCGTGCTATTTTCCAGGGGGATTGAATCAATAAGAATGCGTTCAAGGCTGCACTTAGCATTTGGTGATAAATCTCCTTGTCGTGCCACTGTATTCAGATAGTTGAAGGAAATTGGTAGTGGTCGCAATTCTCTTCCGGATGAAGAACACACAGGAAGGCCGCAGTAATTCCGGATAAGTCCCACGAAAAATGCTAGTGGATGATAATCTACCAAATGATACAGAAGGAACTTCCCATTGGATCCACAGCCCTACTCAAAACTATTCATGAAGAATTACGTATAAAAAATAGTTGCCGTTGGGTTCCCCATAATATAACCGAAGAGAGGAGAAGAATTAGTAAAGAAACCCTAAAGTTGTGTGCTAAATGATGGTGGCTACTGCATCATTTCTAAAACTGTAACGGGTGATGAAACTCTCTTATATGCAGTTCTCTGACATTTCAACACGTCAAGAAAGCAAAATATGTGTGTTTGAAAATGATCCCAAGCCAACAATGGTGAAAAGACAACGATCAATGAAAAAGTAATGTATGTCGTTTTCTTCAGAAGTAAGGGATTGGCCAAAGCCATCAAGTTGGAAGGAAAAAAGACAGTATAAACAAACTGGATACCCCTAAATATCTTTCAGAAATTCTTCAAAAAAGGAATGTTACGGGACTAATGCTTCACCATGACAATACAGCCGGATTAACAGTTAAGTTTCTTAAGCAAAAACAAATTAAAATGATAAAACATACGCCTTATTCTCCGGATCTAGCCATGTGTGTGACTTTTGGTTATTTTTTAATATGAAAAACCACTTATGTGGACGTTGTTTTCATTCAGAAAAAAAGATTGATGTGGCTATAAATGTATTTTTTCATCAATTCCAAGAAATGTGTTGAGGCATTTAATCTGTTTAAAATTCGTCTAAGAAAGTGCATTGATTCTGGAGGAGACTACTTTGAACACTTTTAACATTTTGAAAGTATAACTTTAAAAACCTAGGAGTTTCTCAAAAATTTCAGAGTTACCCTCGTATTACTGTTATCTATGTTAAGAAATCGTTTTCGCATTTATTTGTGAGTTTATAAAACATTGAATTAGTGCAGTAAGTGGTCATATTAACGTCGCACTATTAAGAAACATGAGGTCAAATGGCGACGAACCTCGTATTTTTGAACCTCGGTCTAGTCACTAAGTGGACACCTAAACTGACTCCCTCTCTCCACACTACCACACCACTAATAGAGAGTCTTGAGGGGCCCCAGGACGTGAATTGATGACAGGCCGGCCATGAGCTCACGACCATGACCATTAGACTACCACGACCACTTGAATGAATGGAAATGCTCAAATGGGGGAATACTTTGGGAGGTTAGTATTGGTACTGGTATAGTGTTGACTGTCCCTTCCCCAATGAATTACTTGGATCAAAACAATATTAGATAGAATATATTGAAAATATTCTTGCAGCTTGTAAGTTAATAGATTATAAAGGGGATTTCAAAATTTTAGTGTGTTTAATACAGTATTCTCTCTCTTGTTGTTCGCCACTTCATATAGTTTTGAGATAATTAAAAAATATCAAATTATTAAAGAACCAGAATTTTATCAAATAAATTAAGAGGCATGAACTTTAGGTATTTCATCAGGTGCAATAAAAAATATTTTTAGTAACCATTATTTTACCAGATGTTTGAGAAAAACAAAAACAAAAAATCGAGTGAAACAATTAAAAATTAAAAACGTTACAGGCTGATGAAATGGGGGTTCTCAAAAAAAAAATGGCACACCCAACCTGTCATGATTGTAACCCTCCTAAAAACCTGGAAAAAAAATTCTTTATCCAAAAAAAAAAAAAAAAATGCTGCTATGGTTCAAACTTTGACAAAGTAAAAAAAAAAAAAAAAAAAAAAAAAAAAACCACGGCAAATATAGCGGCTGTTTTGAAAAAAAAACCATTTTTTTTACCAGTTTTTTTTTTTTCAGAATTTTTTACAACCATTAAAAAATGAAATTTTAGTGTAGATTTAGTTAGGATGATAGAGTAATTTAAGAGAAGGCTCACATCAAATTTTACCTATTGGTGTGGTGTGGTGTTTAGGAGAGGAGTGTGCCAGCTAAGGTGTCACTGGAGGATGGTTCAAAGTTTCGAGGTCCATCGCCTCATGTAGCTGAACATTGATATTCACTCCCATCCAACTTGGAGCAAATTAACTTGAGATGAGTCTCGAAAAAGCTGTTTCGTGACAAACTCGTCTGAAGTTTGTTACGAGCAAAGCCATTCAATGGTACTTTAGAGTTACAAACTGCAGTTCCTGTTCCATGCATTGGGCCTTTCTCTACTTCAAAAAACGCATGTGGCCGCAGTAGCCAAGTTATCGGATCATGGCTGTCGTGTCATGAGTTCGAGCCCAGTACCACTCAAGACCCACTGATTAGGGGAGCGATGCGCGCTAAATCTGTCGGGAGCTCAAACGTGGTGTGGTAGTTAGGAGAGGGGGTGCCAGCACAGGTGTCGTCCTCGTCACTTGACCATGGTTCAAAATGACGAGGTGCGTCACCAAAAGTCCTCGTGTAGCTTAACAGTGCGATGATAATATTCAAAAGATGCATTTTCCAAAGTTCTTTCTTCCAAACGAGCAGTTCTTTGAAGCGTCAGAAGCTCGTATTTCTGAGCACTCAATCCGGATATTGTCACGTTTGATGGTGAATGCATCAACTTCTGGACCGATTTTGATTCCCATAAGGGTCAACATTTTTAAAATGGGAATGAACCCTTCATTAAAAATGCAAATTGCTATAAAATTTTCAATTTCAATTGTGTGTGTTCCGGCACATGTATGCTTTGGGGCAAAAGTCCATATTAATAAATTCAGACTCACACACACACACAGTTACTGTATTTTAAAATCTATACAAAGAGTACGGATGGTTTTACGAGGGAACACGATCGCAGGTATTCGGAGGATCCCTATCGTTTATTGTTCGATTCGTTCCGACAGAGCCAGTTTATATATGCCGCGTGAAAATACCTATATCTCTGAAAATAATAATAAACTTGAAAAACCTCTTAAGTATATATTCTTATGAAATGTAATAATTCATAAGATACACTGGTGTGCAAAAATTAAGGACGAAGTCGAAAAATTAGCATATCAGCTGAACGAAGAGGCAGAGCGGACAGAAAGACCAATCAGGAGATTAAGTGAGGTGATGTACGGTATCACATGCGCAGATATGCAGGTAGACGTAATGGGGGAGTGTCTGAGTAGCAAAGCATGTTGTCGGTGTAAGATTAGTATTTCTGGCAAAGAGATTGCACACCGTATAGCAGTTAAAATCACACTGAGTTGCTGCCTCAGCGAGAAATGGCGAATAATCAATCTGTTAGACGACATCTGGATGCTTTTACCCGAGGTCGAATCATTGGGAAGTTGGAGGAAGGTCGCAGTGTGACAAGTGTGGCTGCAGAGTTCGGAATTGCTCACAGCATTGTTTCACGACTTTGGAGACAATTTCAAACTACAGGAACAGCTATCCGGGGGTTCAGTAGTGGTCGTCCACGAGGAACCACACCCGCAGATGACCGGTATATTGCCTTACAGGCCAGAAGAAACAGGCGGCAGACAGCGGGAGAAATCGCTAGACACACGACACAGGCGACTGGATGACCGATATCGCGTTTTACCGTGGCCAGAAGACTGCACGGTGGTGGTCTGTTTGCACGACGCCCTGTACGGTGTGTACCTCTAACGCCTGCCCATCGGAGAAGGCGTTTTCTGTGGTGCCGGGAATACCGGAATTGGAGAGACAATGAATGGGGACGAGTACTCTTTACAGATGAGAGCAGATTCAGTTTGAGTAGCGATTCTCATCGCATACTTATCTGGAGAGAGTGGGGAAGCCGCAATCATCCCTCGAACATCATTGAAAGGGACAGGTATGGAGGTGGCGGTGTTCTCGTTTGGGGAGGCATCATGCTTGGTAGTCGCACAGACCTTCACATCTTCGACGCAGGTTCAGTCAACGGGACCCGTTATTGTAACGAGATTCTTCTTCCATATGTGCGTCTTTTTAGAGGCGCTATGGGTCCGCAGTTCCTTTTCATGGACGACAATGCACCATGTCATCGTACAGTAGCTGCCGAACAGCTCTTAGAGAGTGAGGATATTGAACGTATGGATTGGCCGGCACGATCTCCGGATCTCAATCCCATCGAGCATGTATGGGATTTTCTAGGCAGACGCTTGGCAGCTCGTACCTTACCACCAGTAACGATTCCGGAGCTTCGATTGGCGCTGCAAGACGAATGGGCAGCAATGCCTCAACAACTCATTGACACCCTCATTCTCAGCATGGGCAGACGCTGTGAAATCTGCCTAGCAGTCAGGGGAGATCATATCCCCTACTAAAGACCTGATATTTCTCGCTAGACACCCATCACAGGGATGTTTCGGCCTTCAGTCGCATTGCGCTCCATGCTACTTTTTCAATAAAGCTTCTTTTTATCCCTCTGATTTCTCTTTTAGTAAGTGTTGTTTACATTACTCATGTCCTTACGTATTGGGGATCTTACGGTATTAAATGTGTTCATTTGGAATGCTTTTGTACAAAGTTATATTGAAAAAACCGTCTCGTCCTTAATTTTTGCACACTAGTGTATATTCTTCATATAACATATTCTTATAAATGTAGCTATGAAAATTTGAAAAAAAATCCATTTTTTCGATTTCTAGACTAGAATACCCTTTCTAAACTCTTTTATGAATAACTTATTTAAAATATATTTTTTTTGCATACATAATATATTTTATTATGTGAGTGATCATTTCCAAAAGGTTTTCCTTTGAGATTTTGATTTTTCGTGTCCCTTCGATTCTTTTAATTTAAACTGATTATTTCCAGAAGAATTAAAAGGCTTTATTTATTTATTTTTGTGAAAAAAAATGTATTTTCCTATGTTTTTTGAAGCCTTACAATGCAATTTGTTTTCGATCTTTTAAGGTATCCGACTACTTGCGACAACTTTTTTCTTAAAAAATGGAGATATGGGGATTTTTTGTGGCTTTTTGATTTGTTTAGTACATTTTAAGAAAAATATGCTGAAATTAAAGAAAAAGAAATTATTATTACCAAAATGGGAAAAGATTGGCAAAAATTTACCACAAAATAATTTAAACGGGGCTCATTCTGTACCCCAAAAGTTTATAAACAAATTTTCAATTCTCTGATGTGTTGCTATGTTTTTCATTTTTGAAATGATCTTCAGGATAGGAGGCATTTTAATTTTACAAAAACTAGAGCACTTTATCTTAGTTATTATATGGAATTCCTAAAATAACAGTGATTATGTTAACATAAGGGACTGTATATTTTGTAATAAAACAGTGATTGTGATAAATTTGAAAGTTAAAACACGCCTACTATTATACAGAACATACACAAAAAATTTCACACAGTTAATTATTTTCAAAACTTTTTTAGCAATCGCTGTCCCCGTATGAGCATTTAAGAAAAACTCATGTCGAGTAAAACGCGTTTTAAAGTATGACATCTTGCTTAAAGTAATGGCATCTGCTTTTACTAAAACACTTGTAATTTTTGTTCTAGTGAACGCGAAAAATAATAAACTTGGTACTTTTATAAAGCTAATAAGATGGTTATAAAATAAATCATAAAAAAATTTGCCAATTTTTGGCACAATTTTTGAGTAGTCGCATATCTTAAAGACATTGAAGGTATTTGAATTTAAAAGTTAAATCTTGAATTTAAAAGAGAGTTAATTTAAAAGGATGTATATAAAACTAAATTCAGGTAAGAAGCAGTTGTATATAAAATATATTAGTGGTAAAATACAAAATTGAAAGGTTGTGTTATGCTATTCATGATGACTTACGTTGAAGCAATAAATTGCCAAAATAAATTCTTGCTGTAAGGCTGTTTGTGAATTGACATATTTCCTTCTTTTATCAAAAAGAAAAGTTAAATCCAGACATTTCACTTAATGAGTATTAAAAGTAAATATAATGCAATTGTCAATAGCAGATACAACTGTAAAAATCATTTGTTAGGGAATTCCATAGTCTATAATTCTAGTTTACTCATTATATATACAGAATATCTAGATGGGGGAATATTTTGTATCCTAGCTCATTTTGCTAGAAGAATATTCCAATTTTTCCAATGCATTATGTTCTCTACTTTTTTCCAATGTAAAATTGACTATTTGAACCAAATTATTATGCAATTCTAAGTTGAATATTTGGGTGAAATAAACAGTTAACATTTTTCCAAGTGCTTTGAAATATTTTACCTGTAAACTTCCCTCTAGTTGCGGTTTGGTGAACACTTTTGTATTATTTTTAACACTCTTTTATAAGCTTCACTTGTATGGAACGAAATCTTTCAACTCAATTTTTACCCACTTTAAAAGGTCAGATGAATTCGCTCACTTGTCCAGGACCTATGACAATAACTTTGTTGGATTGTCCTAATCAGGACCAACGATTTCCCATTTTCAGATCCGCATCTGGCGACTCATTTCAGATCCCATTTACAGATTTGGTAAGCGATGCACGTTAAATCTGTCGAGAGCTCAAACGTCCTCCCGTTGGTGTAGTGTGGTAGTTAGGAGAGAAGGGTGCCAGCTCAGGTGTTGTCCTCGTCACTTGACCATGGTTCAAAATTACGAGGCCCTTCGCCAAAAGCCCTGTTGTAGCTGAACAGTGCGACGTTAATATTCACTCATTCACTCCAGATTTGGGGACTAAAAGATTAAGTTACAAATTAGTTCGATTAACTATAAAAGGGTGTTTTTTACTTTTTATAAACTATAATGTATTAAAACTATTGAAAAGAAACTATCTCACACAAGTCTTATTCCCCGTAATATCTTTTCCCTAGTATGAAGGAAATTCCCCCCCCCCCCATCTTGACGTAAAACAAGATTGCTGATGGTTCGAGTTTCCCCAAGTTAGCCTTTCTTCTAAGAATAATTTAAGAATTTGTTTTTGGATCTCTTGCCAATTGTAATAGGAATCTGTTTTAAATCTCGTTCGGTTAATGAATTGATTGCTTACTAACGAGCGGTGAGGAAAATACTCCTTCAGAGACCAGGAAATCACAATTCAAATTCTATTAATTCTTTCTCTGAAATTATTTTAACAGTAATTTGTAAAAATATATAAGTTTCATTATCTCTTGTAAAATGGTCTTATAATGAAATGACGTTTAAAATTTTTTTTTCATTAATATATCTAGTTAAGATTATTATCTGGGAATGGACATGTATAAGAATTCCACTGCTTGTTTTTCAAAATGGGTTTCAATTAAGTTATTGGAATTCGTTAGGATAAAAAAGAAATCAGTGATAATTTAGTGAAAATTAAGTATTGAAACAGTTTGTGCTATTTTCTTTGACCCTACATAAATAAAAGTAACAAAGAAAAAAAAATGTTCTAAAATTAGGGTGGGGGAATTTCTCTCAGAAATATTTCTCCATTTAATTGAAAATAAGTCATTCGATGAGAAAAATGGGTTTTATTTCAATCCAGTCCGCGGTTGAGCCTAGTGGTTATGGTTACGAGTCCTAGTGCCAGTGATGACCCGCCTTGTAGAGGTCGAGTTACGTCACCAACAACCTTCGTGTGGCTTCACGGTTACGGAAATAAGTTTCTCATTTCCGAGATATAGGACAAATAGTTTTTCGTTTGGATTCACTTCATTTTGAAATTCTCGAATTTCAATGGATTCTTTTGACTAAATGGATTCTTTTGACTAAATGGATTCTTTTGTGTTCTTGTGAAATGTAAAAAATGCAACTTAAATATATATTTATTCCATTTCTTCAGTATTTTATATATATATATATATATATATATATATATATATATATATAAAAGTAATTCAAAACATTTGTTGGCGTAAAAATGAAATATTCTTTTCAGACAATGCATCCGGCCAAGATTTTATTCGTGAGTGTCTCCACTTCTATTTTCTTCTTTAGTGATTTGACACGTGCTAGACGTAAAGGTGAGTACTAATTTTTTAAAATGCATGAGGCTTGCTTCTGTTTCATTTTCAATTGATCAAAAGTATGAAAGATTAGCTGCAGAACACATGCATAATCTTGTTTATTAACGATCATTTGAAAAAACGAATAGATATTTACTAAGATGCATTGATTTTCCTTAAAAGATTTCGAGACAAAATCCTTTCAAAAATTGAGAAATGAATTTTGTGGAATACATCAGTCGAATTTGTTTCGCATAAATAAAAAAAGTGTAATAGTTTTTCACAAATTGTTCATCTTTAAAAAATAGAATCAAAATAATATGTAAAGATATTTTGAAATGTGTTAAAATTATTAATTACTAATATTTCAAATTAGAATACAGAGAATTCTGTACATAATTTATTTCAAAAATCGAAAATTTTTGTAATAACTTATTTTTAACTATTTGCTTGAGTCCAATATTAAATAGAAATAAATACAAAGGTAACCATTTGCTAATTTAAAAAAAATTCCTAAATGATTGTAGTTACTTATCAAAAAATTATGGATATCCATTGTGGTGTTGTTGTCGTGTCCTTCCCGAAGGGAAGGAATGAAAGCTGCCAGAGCCTGAGACAGGTCGGACTTCTACACGATAGATGGCGATACCACTATCTCCACCTCCACAATTTAAGCAAGGAGGGAAAGAAATAATGGATATCCCTTAATATATTGACTTTGCACACTTATTGTACATGGATAGTTTTCATATAAGTTATAGTTTCTTTCCGAAGCATTTGGGAGAAATTATTTATCACTTCTAAAATATCAGAATGCAAATGAAGTATATTCTTCTGAAACTCCAAAATAAAGAGGATACTCGAAAAGATCTCTAGATTTATTGCTGAATAATTCAGATGTTTTATTTGCTCATTCATTCTTTATACACTGCAAAAAATGCAACACCATGAAGAATTAAATGAACTTTGCAGAGATTATCAATTATAAGATGTTACGTAAAACAGTAAAGTTTCAGAGCCACCACGCATGCGTGGCGTGCGCAGCGCCCTCTGAACAGATGGTGAAAGCGTATAAATAAAGGGCTGTAGCGGGACGTTGAAAATTGTTAATGATTATTTGTTAGTGACGAACGTTAATGAGACCTAAATATGCCTCCACGACGAAATAAGGAGAAATTCCAATAACTTACGGAGTTTGTACGGGGAGGGATTATCGACCTTCGAGAAAGAGGATTTTCCTATCGAGCAATAGGAGCTCGTGTGCCGCGAAAAAGTTCCACTGTTATGCGAGTTTGGAAGCAGTGGACCGACGAACACTGAACAACTCGAAAAACTGGCAGTGGACGATGGAAGGTGACGTCAGAGCGAGACGATCTACACATGCTCCGCATGGCGGTGAATGACTGTAAATCTTCCTCCAGGTAGTTGTCAGCACGTTGGTCTACGGCTGCAGGTGTACAAATGTTGGCTTCGTCAGTTCGTCGACGTCTGCTGCACCGTGGCAAACCATCTATGGCCGAGTCTGCAATGGGCGAATGAGCACAAAGCCTGGCAAGCTGATTGGAACCAAGTTGTCTTTTCAGATGAATCACGCTTCAATTTGTGGGACCATGATGGCCATATTCGTGGTAGACGCTATGCCGGTGAACGCTGCCTTCCAGAGTGCGTTATCGAACGACATAGTGGCCTAACCCGGAGTTAGGTTTGGGTGAGATTTCGTATCATGGACGATCCAATTTGCTACGAATTGAGGTAATCTCAATAGCAACAGGTACGTCCGTGAAGTGCTACAGCCCGAAGTCGTTCCCTTCATTCAAGGCATCCCTGGAGCTATCTTTCTGCAGGATAATGTACGCCCACATGTTGCAAAGACTGTTCGAAATTTCTGTTCAGCCCAACACATGCAACTTCTTCCTTGGCCTGCTTATTCGCCGGATATGTCGCCTATCGAGCACGCATGGGATTTGGTGGTCGCGTTTCACTCATGATGCACGTCCTGCAGCTTCAAAAGACTCATTTTTGCTGCGCATACAAGCAATTTGTGTATAGCAGCACTCATTGCAGCGCATAGTGGCTACATCGAATACTGATTTCGGACACTTAATATTGTTCCTTTGCTTTGAAAATTTCGTCATTTATTTGTATTAATGACAGTCTGTGCATTAAATTTCATTTAATTCTGATAATTCCTTCATGGTGTTGCATTTTTTACAAACAGCAGTTTATATTGTGAATAATATTTCTTCGATATTATTTCTAAAAGAATATTGTTTTCTTCATTCTGATTTTACCTTAATAGTCTTTCTCTGAAGATTTATGTTCAGATAGACCTACAAAAAACTTTTGGGATGGTATTTTATTTGTCTCCTTAAATTGTTTTTTCCTAATTCAATAATAATCCCTAAATATATATATATATATATATATATATATATATATATATATATCTTTAAATAACTTTCATTTAATCTACAGAAAACAGAAATATACACCCTAACAAAATTAAAATAAAGATGAACAATCAGTATTTGTTATAAAGGGGTTTTATATAATGTGAATTTAATAGTGTTAAGTTTTTATGATAGTATAAAGCTGTCATCGATATGGTAATAGATATCGCACAGATCATATTGTTTTAGCAGTCTTGAGATATAAGTTTAGATTTTCAAAGTTTGCCTTATGGCTATTAAATGTTAAAACTGTTTTTTTTAAGGATTAGGTTCCTTAATTTTATAATTCCAAGTTTTGGCGTTATCCTGAGATTTTGGTAAAACTTCGATGTTTTGCTTTAATGAGAAAATAAATAATTCACTTAAGAATCTTAGTGGTCTCTTGATTACATATTTAGCGGAAACGAGCTGCATTATAGTTTTTTTTTATAAAAGCTCACATGTAATTTTATTTCATTAAAACATTTTCAATCAATTAGTTCGAAAATTTTTTTGTAGGAGATAAAGATGCTGCTGAATCTCATCCCCTTGAATCTAATGAGTTACGGTCATTATTCGATAAATCAGACGTATTCCCAATACCGAGACGTCATCCTACCAGAGAATTCAATATAGATGAAACGCATCAATCTCCTGGATGGACATCTTCCCCAATTCCAAATATACCAACTGTACCAAATGGAGAAGGAATACCCACTATATCGAAAGGAGAAGGAATACCTACGATGCTAAATAAAATACCCACAGTGCCAAGTGAAGGTAAAGTACCCACCATGCCTGGAGGAATGCCTAACATGCCAAACAATAGAGGCAACATTCAGCCCCCTTCCTCTACACGAGCACACATGTTATCAAAGTCTAGGAACTTCAATGTGAATTCAAGAAATCTAAATTCTGATTCTCGTATTAATCCTACCATTCCAGGGATTCCAGGTCTACCAAATCAACCAGATTTTCCTTCCTTCCCGGAGAAACCAAAAAATAATACTGGAAACATGACAGAATCAGAAATACCCGGGGTTGTGATTCCTGCTTATGCAATGAAAATTGAATAAAATTATTCAAACTTCAAAAATATTACATATGTCCCAAAGTGTTTTGTATTTGATGCAAATTTGAAAAATATTATAGATCCCTAAATAATCAATAGCTCTTGAGAAGATTTATTTCAGGTTTAGAGATTTATAAAATGTAATGCCATACAGATTGATAGGCTGATCCTTATAAGAGAAAATCTCAATGATTCAAAAATCTTTTTTTAAGTGAAAAACAGCCATAGAGTTATTAAGAAGAGCTTAATTGTCTTGGCACAAATCCCACACACACAAAAATAAACACTCTAAATTCATTATACTCCACTCTTAAAAGCCCAGATTTCAACAACTACACATCATCTGATTGAAATATTGGCACATGAAATGTTCATACATAAGAAATTTTGTCACGAGAAAAGTTTGAATCACAGACCTTATGAAAGGCATTTTTTATATAATAGTTTCTAGTTTGACTAGAAAATATTAGTTTTTTGCAAAATTAATCACTAAAATATTGAGAAAATAATAGTGAAAATCGTTTTTAGTCGGAATCTTTTTCCTGGAGTAAACTATAAATGTTATTCTAACTTCAACGGAGAAGACATGAAGTAGTGTGACTTGTTCTAAATTAGAGAAATCAAGAGTTTTTTTTTTTAATGAACCTTAAGGCTACACGGTACCCTTTTTGAAAAAATTCTTTTGGAGACAGTAACAGTAAAAATAATTTATGTTTTATTTTTAAATTACATTATTAAGTTGATACTGAGAGTAAAAGTCAGTCTTAACAGCCATTATTTTACAATTTTAAAAAATTAGGAATTCTCAAATTTTTTCAAACTTTTAATAAACACTAAATTTTTAATAATTTTAACTGATTTATGTTTTTTGGATTATTGTGAACAAAAGTTAGTATGGATTTGGAAATCTGTTTCCTTGTTGATTTTTAATAATTATTTTTCCAGCTAAACCTGGAAAAAACACGAATTTTTTAAAAATATTAACTTAGCATTTTTAAAAAAAATAACTAGAGACCTCAGACCTAAATCTATACTAACTTTTACAGAAAATTCGTTTGGGAGCAAACACAAAAAAATTCAAGACTCTATCTTGAGCAGTGAGTGAGTGAGAGAATATTAACATCGCACTGATTAGCAACATGAGGGCTTTCTATCTTGAGCAGAAAAAAAAGCTTTAGGGATTAGAAAAACGCATTCAAAGCTTGTAAGGGCATAAAACGAAAACTTATAATGCCCGTAAAGCTCTAATTTTTAAATATGTTATTTCCCATTTTATTTTCTACTTTAAAATACTGTTTTAATTAAATATGCTGAAAATACTTTTTTTTAAATCAAAAAATATTTTTGCCTAATAATGATAACATTTGTCACGACGACAGGTTATTCAGCTTAATCTTAACCTAATATTTTCACAAAGGTTTTAAGCTTAAAGCATTACATAATACTAATGCTACTAACTTAAGCTAAAAATGACCAGTTTGTTCATAAAATTTAATTTTTTTCAGTTTTAAATTGGGGCACAGTTTAGCAAGTTTGAGTATTTGCTGCACGACTTTAAAATGCTATAATATAGCGTAAAGTATGTTAACAATAATGGAGTTTGGTACATGTGTGTGATGGAAAGATTAAGTTTTTTCTGCAATACTTGTATTTGGAGAAGTCTAATTGTAGCATCAACTGAGGCGTATATTTAGATTTATCTTTTGCACAGTAGTATTATCTTCCTTCAGAATATTGTTTCTCATAGAAACCAGAGAACGTTTGGGCCATGGCACTGTCTCAACTGAAAAAAAATTGATGATGAAGATTCTAAGTTATATAAACTATTTTTTAAAACAAATATTGGCATTGAAGTCAATCTGAATAAAGTAACTAGGAGAACTAAAAAAAGTCAAAGTATAATCAAACAGAAATAATTTCAGTCATGAAAATTTAAATTAATAACCATTTCACACTGAAAGAGTTGATTGTACTCAAAAATATTTTTAATTATTTCAATATTAGAGTAGAAAAATGGCTTAAAAGGAAACCGAAAATAAAACCTTAGCTCAAAATACTTCAAAAATCTGAAAAACTAATTTGTAATCAGATTTGAAATTTGGTGGCAAGCTGCACAATGATATGGGCCAGAAAAAAATTCGTTATATTTGAGATTCGTAGGGTACTGTGTTGCCCTAATCTATGAGTTATAAACATTTGTCCACTTGAAACATAATTATAAGTTTAAAATTAAGTCATGAATATGCTTCAATATAATTTTCAAAAATGATACATAAAGCAGTATATAATTCTGTAAAATGAAAAAAAAAATGGAGCCTTTAAAAACTAAGAAAATATATAGTTTCATAAAATAATTAACTTGGTGGCGTATGTTATTTCCAAATATTGTTTTTTATTTGTGTATCATTGTTCACCATATAGTGCCTTTAAAAATCATGTTTAATCCCATGTTGTCTGATTGAATCAAAAAACTGTGTTTATTATTTTTTTTTTAGAGAAATAAAGATAACTTTTCTTATTCTTTTTGTTGTCTTTGCTTTATAGATAAATAAAAAAATTATTAAGGGATACGCAAACAAAAGTAATTCGGTAAGCGAATGTAAATCAATGTATGAAAAATTGGTTATTTTTAAGGTCTCTTTTTCCAACCATTAATTGTTGTCGAAATCAAATATCAAACCTAACTTAAATAAAGACTGAAAATAATAAGTAGATAATAGAAAATAGTAAAATAAAAAGAAATATCATCTCCGAAGATATTTCTTTTGTCATGGTTGATTTATTTCATATACAGTCGAACCTCCAAATTGCGAATTTTTCTATAGAGTGAACTTTTTCCTCGAACCAAGAACATTTCACGATTTTCTTCATTAAATAACCTCCCAATAGCGAAGTGCATTTTCTACATAACGAACTTTTTTCTTGTGATTCAATTTTCCTCTCTCAATTTTTAAAGTGTTTCTGTACATTTCAAGTTATTCTCGCTTTTAACACATTTTATGGTTTATCATAAATCTTGAACTGATTTTATTAGGTGCCTAACTCACCGAGAACAATAGAATCCTGGGCGTTTCATCTAAGGATTACAACTTTTAACCCCCATTGTACAGTTGACTAGAAACATCTACGATATCCCCTTTGACCCTCAATGGAGTTGTCTCGTGTCCTTGAACTAGTCTCTATTCATTTGTAGTGTTAATCAGTCGCATTGGTAAATTCGTTTCTTGTAGCTCGAAAATATCAAACGTAAGGGCCTGAGCATCAAACAAAAAATTTAATTCTTAAGGAAGTGGTAAAGGCGTCAAGAAAAAGGATATTGCTTTAAAATTTGGTATTCCTCCAAACAGCTTATAAACTATGTAAAAAATCGAGATAAGTAACAAAATTATGATTCATCGAATTCTTGTTCAAAACGTTTAAAAACATGTGCCTGTGAAGATATCGATGACGCAGTTTTGAAGTGGATACACACCATGCGAAAAAAAGTTCCCACCGAGCGAGAGTTCACGCGAGATCCAAATGCTCCCATCTCTAGACCTTTCGTAATAGAGAAAGCTCATCAAAATTGACGAAGGCATTGGGATAAACCAATTTCTTGGTAGCAATGAATGGCTAGAAAAAGACACGGGAAGATGCACCTGAAGGGATTTTGGGTGCATTGCAAAGATGTGAGGTGTATTATGAAACAAAGCATTTTTTTAAAACAACAACAACAAAAAAAACTCAAACAAAAGTAACAGATTTTATGAATAATTAAATATAAGGATGAATATGGTAATGCATGCTTAGAAATTCTAGTTATAATATAATGTATGTTTAAAATTACTTGCAAGCTTTAAATGAGAAAATGTCTTTAAAATTCATTCATTTTAATATAAAATTATTTTCTTAGTGTTGAAAATGTACTATATTCCTTGGCATTCTTTTTTCTTGTTTACCTTACAGTTTCGCTTTTTTTGATGGGTAAGATATATAAAATAAATAGATCTTAATTCACAAAAAGGTGTGAATAATTACTTTTTGTAATATATTATTGTCGTAGCCTATCACTACCCCTATGATTATTAACTCCCCTTCGCGTATTATCTAAATCTGAATATGTTGGATCCATAATTAATTACAACTAATTTAATAAATCAATCTTATTTATTGACCTTTCTTAATTGAGAGATTACACAAATACTATTCAAACCTTAAGATCAACAAAATAGAGTGGAGTACGAGAAGAATTCGATTATGAACGACGGAATCCTAACTGAATCCACGGGGAACAACGCGTACAATCAAGCTACACATTTATATTTAATTTATGAAAACAACTGACCTGATACCTTTTCTTAAGGCAGGTTCTTCTATATCTGGATTGCTTTAATGAGCGGCTTCAATCTCAGCTATCTTTCAGTTCCGTCCCGAACCGATTTAATGAATACTTTTCAATAGTCTTCTCCCGACGAATATATTTCCACTAGAAAAACTACTCTCTCAAAATCCTCCTCCTTTTTTTCTCTTCATTTCATTTCTCCCTTTTATATCCTTTTCGAACTCGCTAAACCCGAAAATATCTCGTTTGCATAAGTCACACTTTTTGGCTCTCGGAGGAGATTGGTTGAAATAAATAAAACAATTTAAAGAAGTCGAGAGAAGGTTAGTGAAACGCGTAAGCACCCGTCACATTATGTTTATGAATTTTATATTTGTTTTGTGTGGTTCATAAAGTGTATTGAAAGATGAATCTCTCTATCTAACGAATTTTCCATCAAACGAACTTTTTTTCGGGATTTAGTGACTTCTATAAATAGACTGTACATATATATTTCATAAATACATAGATCATAATAACAGATCATTTGAGAATTTAAAGTGTTTTTGTGGTCCCAATTACTCTAACTATAATTTCACCTCAAAGGAATTTATTGTTTAGTCTAAATGTAGGTTTAGCTATTGCCAGTATAACTAAACCGTACTTTAAAATTTGTTCAACTATAACATTATTACAGAGATCTAAATAGCATTACAGTGCTATATTAATTAAATGAAACAAGAAATTTACTAGTTTGGGAAGAATGTTTAGTAAAATTTATTAGGGAGATATGTATTTTTACGATAAATATTTAATTAACTAAAAATATATTTACTATATTTTATATACTGTACCATACTATATATATTTATTATATTTTATACTGAATATATTAAACACATAAGTTTAATTAATTGCAGAAAATAATTATTAAAAAGTAGAAAACTGAGGAAAACATCTTTTAAATTTCATTTTTAAAATGATTTTTTTTTTATCTTTGTTCAATTATTACTTGTGTTCAAAAGACAAAATCTAAGTGGTTCAAATAAATTCCAATTGCTCTTAAAAGAAATATTGTTTTAATGAAGGAACGCAAAAAGGACATAAATCTTTTCTTAAAAGAAGATTATAGTGATCAAACTTGTTACACATTAAAAACAATTTCAACTATCAAACATTTGTAACTCCATATATGATGGAAAATATTATAAAAGCAGAAGGAAACAAAACTCGAGATATTAGATCCACATTACGAGGAGAGATATTGTCAAGTGGCCTCCATTTCTTTCGATTCCAGGCACTTTTCAAACACTTCGTTACAATTTTGCTATCTCTATCATTATTTTCCTGAAAATAGAAAGAAAGGGATTTCCAGTGATGGAAAAAATACATAGAATTTTAGTATACTATCAAGAGACACAATAATGAATTATAGAGTCATCAAAAAAGGGGTATAACTTTCGTAATTTTTAGCGCTTTTGGATCCAACTGATACCAATATGTTAAGGGCTTGAAGGGAGTTAAATTAGGGCATTTTAATAGATTAAATATTTAACTTCTAAGAAAAACTCTTGTACTATCGATGATCAATGTCAACTACATTTTTATGAATGTGATTTGTCATTTTAAAAACAGGCAAAATCTCAACTTTTCTTAACATTCTGCTTGCATTTTTATAATTGATCGATTCATATGTATATATATTCAGTTATAAAATGCAAAATAATAGAAAACAGCAATATTATTATAATATGAATTATTAAATAAAGGCAGGCAAAAGAATGAATGGTAACATGCCATTTACTTGGATTTTTTTCTTGTCATATACATATAAAACCCATAAATACAAAATTTTATGCAATTCTCTTGGATTGTTCGAGAAACATTCCATTTTGAATCCCCGATCGGAAATCGTGTAGTTGCAGAGAGATGTATACGCGATTATAGTATTTAATAATTCTGTTAAGGAACAGGGAATTGTTAGAAATCGTCTACGTAAAATAACCTATTATATGGCTTCCAATAGTTTTCCCTAGTCTATCTACCTACAACCGAATTTGAATGAAATTTGGAGCACGATTATTAGGACCATAATCTACTCTATTTAATTTTACAAAAAATTATGGAACAATCCTGTTTTAGAAGTTAGTTATGTAATTCTCATTAATATATTGACATTAATTAATATTAAAAGATTTATCTTCTTTTGGTCATTAACATTGATGCCAATTTTGATCAAATTGATAAAATAGTGAAAATTTTTAAAAGTTTCCAATTTTTCTTTAAAAAACATTTTTTTTTGATGATTGTGCTAAGAAAACTCTTTAACTAGAATAGTTGAAGGAATAACAAATTAAATGATGACATTCGACTTTGAAGAGCATGAATAAACCTGTTTAAAGGTAATTAATATCCTCTTTTTTAAAAAAAAAATTACTCATGTACTGTTTTTAAAATAAAGCTCTACATTTTTTTCGATGACACAGAAGAATTTTTTTAAAAATCTTAGAATTTTTTAAATGTTCAGTTTCATTAAATTTTGTTCAATTCTGTCTTAAATATATTATTGTCTTTTTTTCTTAAATGTGCCTTATTCGAAAATACATAATTCACACTAAGCTTAAATAGTATAGAAAGCGTAATAAAACTAGAAACAATACAGACTAATTCTTTTTACAAACACTTTTCACCAAAATGGATAAAAACACAAATTTTTTAATTTTAATCAGAAAACCTTTTGGAAAAAAAATTTCTTTTTTTTTGCATAAATTCAATTTTATTCAATTTAGCTTGGTTTAAATAAAAATGAAATTTCTATGCCTTAATCTGTACATTAGTGTACAATTTTTAAGAGGGATGGAAAAGTCTAAAAATATAAAAAAACAAAAATTAAATAAAAGTTATTTTTTCAAAAAAAAAGAAGAAAAAAAAAAAACTCCATTTTTTTTAAAGTTTTAGCAAAAGTAGTTTTAAAGAAAAGAATGAATTTATTAGTTTCAAAACTATAAAATTATCTTCTCGATTCCATTTACATATAGAATATTTCTTGTTTAATTTGAAAGAATTCCGTCATTCAAGAATAATTGAGTTCAGTTTTATATAGAGCAGTGTAACGGATCTAACAATGCCCCCTAGTGAACTGACAAAGACTCTTCCAGTTGGACTCTAATCCTGGGGTTTGTTTTGAAAGTAAATTAGAATCTCTCTATTATTTTTTGTGTATTCTAAAGTGTGTTATGTAAATACATAGCTAGCCGTGTTATCATTACTGCAATCGTAATTAAATAGGGAAATCATCCTAAATGAGAGAAAATTGGTCTGATATCGGTAAGAAATCTCTCCTATTCACCGATTTCTTTGGAGCTAGTAACCCAAGAGATATCAATTTTGAAATAAATTTTTGAAAACTATGTATGAAAACTTTCCTAAAATTTTCCATTCGAACATGGCACTTTAAAGCAACAGCGACGGATTCTCCGTTAAGTGAACGCAAACTTTTGCACTGTGTGAGGATTTTAACGTCCCTCTATATAGAGAATCTTGAGTGGCCTACGAGATATCAATTTAGAAGCAAATTCTTGAAACTATGCATGAAAAGTTTCCTAAAATTTCCCATTCGAACATGGCACTTTAAAGCAACGGCGACGGAATCTCGGTTACGTGACGCAAACTTTTGCACTGTGTGAGGATTTTAACGTCCTTCTATATAGAAGGTCTTGAGTGGCCTTCGAGATATCAATTTAGAAGCAAATTTTTGAAAACTATGCATGAAAAGTTTCCTAAAATTTCCCATTCGAACATGGCACTTTAAAGCAAAGGCGACGGATTCTCCGTTAAGTAACGCAAACTTTTGCACTGTGTGAGGTTTTTAACGTCCCTCTATATAAAAGGTCTTGAGTGGCCCACGATTCGAGAAGTTCAACTATGAGTTGATTCTCTATTGTTGTGGCCGCGTCTTCTTTTTCGAAAAAATTATACGAATCTCTGAAAAACGAGATATCGAGTGCAAATGTATGACATTTTTAATATAAAAATTTAGAAACTATATTTAGTTTGGATTGACTTTGCGACAAAAAACTACAAAAATTATCTGAGATCTAGAATATTATTGCTTAAAAACTAAATTAAGATTTATCTCCGTAATCAATAATTTTTTACGTTATAGAGAGATCTGCAGTTAAAGTCCCTCTTATGGTAATACAATTACTGTGAATATTCCAATATCGCTGCAAGTGCATTGATAGTTGTTCTGGGAAGGAAATATGTATTTCCTCCTGGAACATAGTATAACAGTTCAATTTGATATTAATATAAGAAAATGATTGTTTATATGTTAAATTAATATAGAAAAATTATTAAGTAAATTAAGACACATTTTTTTAGGTAATTATATTACTATTGGGCATAAATAAGATTCTTGGATTAATAAAAATCACACTACCTGAATCTCCATAAAGATAAACAATTGAATAAACAACTCAGGGTAAAAACCCTGAAAGAATGGGAAAACTACTGAAGATTCAAATTTCTCTAAGACCATATCACACCAAGAAAAATAAGTACTCAACAATATTCGTAAATCTTATTAAATTGATGACTCAGTATCCACTTTGCACACCTTATTAAACATTCTCTATAGTCCACAAATACGTGTTGTCTCTTACAGGTGTCCAGATTGAAGCTTCTCTCCTTATGTTTTTAAAACCATTTTAACTTCCTTATTTTCTTTAGATAAATACGGGATTTACGATTATGAGACTTCTAGTAATTTCCTTTCTTTTATGATCTACTTATTGAAACTTGCTTTCCTGTTCAATTCAGGCATTTTTGCTAGAAAAAAAAATTAAAGGTCTTTAAATTCATGCCATGATGTAATTTCTTCATATGCCTTAGTATGTGTCAGCGAGACTGAAATCTTTTTTTCATCAGGTTCATTCAAATTAGAAGAATAATCGTTGAAACAGTATTTTTTTTTGGAGCTTACTCCGTAAGAATCGATTTTCATATAAAGCCCCCCGTATGGAAATTTTATGTGTGTGAGGAGTGAAATTTTTGCACAAGCATTAACAAAAAAGCGTTACGCTGTGTTCTGAGCATGCGCCCAATCACTTTTGAAGGAAAGCAGGTATGAGTACTGTAGCGGGGGGTAACTTAACTTAATAATCTAGTAACTGCCTCTAGACAGGAGTGATCCATATGTCTAATGGTCTTGTTACTATGTTTCGGATCCATAGGTCGCGGTTTCTATGCTCCGGATGGGCACTACTACTTTCCGATCAATAAGCATGACTTTTAAAGAAAAAGTGATCGATTTAAAAATGTTATTTAAAACAATAATAATTATTCTTTATTTTAAAATTTAGCCTTATATTTTCGCTAAAAAGTTTCATTTATTGTTGACCTTCTTATAGGACATTTAATCTTTTACTGTTTTTTTTGGGGCACTTTCAATAAACTAAATTTTAGTTTTAGTACTATTTTTTAGGCAAACGGTTGTCACGAGAAATTGGAAAATTATTATTAATAAACAATTTTATACTTTCAAATCCCAAGAAAGAAATTATTATTATAAAATAATAAATATATTGTTTTTTTTTAATACATTTTGCATCAGATACGTTTCCACTTTTAAATAAAAATTTTTTCTCTTGTTAATTAACCATTCTTTTAATTTATAAAGTACTAAGAGAAACAATTGAATTTCTTATATAATGAATGTACATAATGAAGATTTGAAACCTATTTTATCATTTTGCATTCTAAGAGCATTTACACACACACACACACACACCACACACCACACACACCACACACACACACACACACACACACACCACACACACACACACACACACACACACACACACACACACAACACACACAACACACACAACACACACACACACACACAACACACACACACACACACACACACACACACACACACACACACACACACACACACACACACACACACACACACAATCAAAATTTCTCTACAAGAGAGAGATGAATTAACATGGTTAATACTTAAAAGAATTGCAATTGCAAGATAACCAGACAACAGAATTTAAAAGGAGATATGAGAAATTGAAATAACAGAGTAAAATATAAAAGAATGGATGCTACATTATTATCAACATTGCTGACTTAGGACAGCTTGCATACAAAAAAAATTTTCTTAAAAAAATTTCTCAGTATAAAAGAGGGGTTGAACATGTTTTTTGGCCATCCAATTCCTTTCTGTTAATAATACCGAGCAAAAACCAATTGGAAATAATGGATAGGAAATCTAAATCCATTATGAGAAAAAGGTAACTTACCTAAAAATTGCATACAGAAATGCAGAGCCCGCTCTAAATCTGAGTACAATAAACAAGTTATTGCCAGATTCTGGACCCAAATACATATTCAAAACAAAGCAATGGCTGAAAAATAGCACTTAGCAAAAGTATAAAAAGAATAGAAATAATAAAATAAGAATTGTAAACATACTACCATTATCTTAGAGACTCTAAGATAATATGATTTAAAAGTTATAATAAATTTTAAAAAAGTGAATTTATCTAAAACTAGAAATCGGGAGTATTTAAAACTATCTAGGAAGAATAATAAATCTATAATATTAACCCCCCTCAGGGGGCTCTCCTTCTTTAGGTGAGTACGGGTGTCACAATCCCGAGGTGCCCTAGTGATCTTTTCCTTTTCCCGCTTCACGAACCCGGGGTACCGTAGTGATCCTTCTCTATTTTCGACCCTCTTTCTTGTCATTCAATTCATTCTTTCTTTCTCTTCCCGTCTAGACCACAGATATTAAAACAAATGTTTGGCGCAGTATAGCCGAAGTCGGCTCTTGCGCCAATAAACCCCAAAATCACTCACTCACTCACTATAATATTAACCTTTTAAAACTATGGAAATTTAATCCTTACTATTTAGAATATCTTTATTCAAATATTTATTAATAAAATTAATTGGGTATTTTTGAATTAAACAGCTTTTAGTAAAATGTTTATAGTTTTTTAAAATTTTTTCTGATTTATGTGAAACTAGAAATTTATTGCGTAGTGTGTAATTAATAACAATATTTCTGAATATATATATATATATATATATTTATATACATATATATAGTATAATAAAATGAAATAGAACAAATAAAATAAAATTGTACTACCCACAAAGCTAAAAGATGGAAACCGGATTCTCAGAAACATAACTAGAAAATAAATGGTGGAAATGAATATTGTACTAGATTTGGATAAACATATGCATAACAGAAAACAGAGGAAGAACTTTTAAAATGGAAGAAACCAACAGAGTCTATGGACTAAAATGGAGTCCTATTATGATTTCTAAAGCTGTCGCTGAATTAGGACCAGAGAAATTAGGGTTGATCAATGGATCCACCCTAATGGATCCACCTATATGGATCCACCTTCCCCGTTCAGCAGAAATTTTCGACATAATAGAATAAACAGAGCCATGTTGAAAATTTAGGTCTAAATCTATCACACATGTATTAGGCACCAGACAGTAAAATTAAATTAAAGTATGAAAAGAAAGGTTTCTCTCAAAGAAATGAATGTAAAGAAAATATTTTAAGGAAAAACTTAGCAAAAACTTACCTGTAAGAATGCTAACCAAATGAGAAATAAAAACAATACATCTTAGTCGAAAATCGCGCTCAAAATGACATGTTAATATTGAAGTGTTAACACAGGAGCAAAAAAACAGTGGCACCACCTAGATCATTTTATTGTAATTAAACGAAGCAAACGATATCATATTGAAACTAATAAATTAAATTGAAAGAAACTGAAGGAGATAAAATAAGATAGAAATATATTTAAAAAGGAATTTAATTGGATAGTTGCAGTCCAAGCAATTATTGCAAAACTTTTCATAATTACCTTGTTTTAATTCATTATCAATAACTAAATCATAGTTTCTTTTTATGAAATTTAAGATAATATTTATAAAAATAGATAGGTGTAGGTTACTACATCAGAAATGCATTTTTATAATGCTAAAATCAAAAGAGTCTCTTTTATCAAAAATATTACTTATTAGTAGATTGTTCTTAACATTTAATTGAAGGTCCAAAAAGTTTGCTGACACATTATTGCAATTAGTTTTAATAATTTCAAATATTTGGATAATAATTTATACTAGGAACATAATCTACTATTTTACTAAAGATAATTAAGTCATCTATGTATCTAAAAATATAACAAGATTAGAAACTAATGCTATCATGTTCATAAAAGTGCAAATAGGGGCTAAACAGTTACTTGCATATCCACCGTGTGGAAGTCCTTTAATTTGCTGATAATAAGAGTTATTAGGAAAAATATAAGTTTCATTTAATACTAGTTGAATAATTGAAAGATATTTATCATAATTTATTCATTTATTCAAAGAATATTTGTTATAAGCTATTTTGAGAATCTTAACCATGTCTCCTATATCTATGGAGTTAAATAAATCTTCAAAGTCATAAGTATGAATAGAGATAACTTTTTTACCATGCATATACTTAATAGTATCTATACTATTTTTTACAATAACAGAATTATCAATATTCTATAATGTGAATTGAATAATACTTTGTAGCTTCTTGCCTGGATGTATAATATAAGTTTTAAGACCATTCGTTGTAGTTATATATACATATATATAATGAAAATACAACAAAGTGATTCATAAAATTCCTCTATATTTAGGCGCATACAGCCATAAATAGAAAAGTATATACAATTCAAAAATATACACAAAATAGTTATAAACCTAAGATAATTAGTCCCATGATAGTATAAAGTCTCTTAGCCACAGTAGTACTATAGCAAACTCCTGGCCTTTATTTAAAATTAATTGTATATTTCTGGGTTGTACTTTTATTGTCTATAAAATTTAAAACAATATTGTTACGAATTTTGTATAAAATAGCGTAAATAATCTGTATTTGGATGTGTAATGCATTTATATTAATCTATGCTATATTTATTTCATGTTAAAATTGTAATATTCACAAGCAACGCTGTCCCTTACGTTATAATGGCGATTCAATGGGAACTTGGTGAAATATTGGTGATAGAGCCAAGTTGGCATCATTTTTGCGACATTGGCGACCATGTTGGTGAGTTCGGGACCCTCTGGATTCTTGTAGAAATTAGTAGAGAAATCCACTAATTTCACGATCTATGACGCGAGCGCATCTTTCTGGAAGTCTCGGCCACGGCTATAAATAGAGCGATACTCGCTGCAACAGTCAGTCTGATTTTCAACCACCGAAGCTGGTTTTGACTTGAATTAGTGAACTTGCCTTGATCGTGATTAGCTCGGCTGTGCTTGTGAATAAGCCTATATATGCGTGTATTTTTAGATACTGATAATTGTGTCTAAGTGCTGTTGAAGGTGAGAAATCCTTCTGATATTTATTCTGCGAATTTTGCTGTTGAATCCTGTGTTTCAAGGATTGATTTTCGACAATAAATTATCATCGCGGTTAAAGAACTGTCTTGTTGTTTACAACTGATTTTGCATAAAATCCTCGAACCCCGATCTGCGTAACAATATTTAGAGATTTTAAATGCATATATATAGACTTTCCGTTATTTTATCATAACTTACTAATTTTAGGCGTTACTGATATCCTCCTTTCTGTCGCGCGGGAACAATGGTTATTGCTATACTCACGTGGTAAGTCTTTTCATCTAATTGTTTTTAGCTTTGATTTTAACGTATTCTAGCAATTATTATAGGCTATAATATTATCGTTTTATATTAATAGATTATGGTTTTATTTGTAAAAATAGTTAAACTTCTCTTGACATTTCTTACTTTCCCTATTGGCAAATACAGGTGAAGGTTGGCTAGCCGCAAAACTTTGTTTAAACCTGGAATCCTGGTTCTTAAGGCCAGGAGTTTGCTATAGTATTACTGTGGCTAAGAGACTTTATACTATCATGAGACTAGTTATCTTAGATTTATAACTATAATGTATATATATATATATATATATATATATATATATATACTTTACATATGTATGTATAAAATAATGAATGTATATATATATGGAAGCACATACGGATTCTAAACTACTGAAAACAGTATGATGGACTTCCACTCATACTTGGTGGTGATTTCAATACTGATTTCAATACAAATGAAGGATTGAGATTAGTACAATTTTTAAAATCTGAGTTTAATTTGGATTTTGGTTTCTGGTAGAGCACGGGGGATGATTAGGTATGGTACATGTATCTACCGAAGTTCACGTATCATACTTTAGTTGCCACAATCCTCTTGTCACAGTGATTAATAATGCCGAGAGTATTAATGTAATTAATATTTGTAATTTTTAAAAAATGCAATCTGTCCAACGACAATTAAATCAGGGATGCTTAACTTCTGCATGCGACCATCCCCTATGCACCAATTCAAATATTTATTAATTTCTTAATGATGCGTTTATTTACTGAGCATTTTTCCACGCTGTCGAAGCCCATGTGCTAATAAAATACTCTCTTGTAATTATATCTAACCTATATCCAATTAACTTAAGCGCTTTCTCAACAAATAACTTTTTACAACTATTTAAACTAAGCTCTTCCACTCCTATACAAACTCATACAATTTCACTCTAAATCTTCCTTTACCACTCCTCACTCTTTCTTGTGAGGAACCTCGTTCACACTCGTGCCTCTGTTGGGTATATAATTGTTCTATTGAAGCCAATTTCCTAAATACATGCTATGGTAATTAGTTCATAAAGCTTAAAAAATACTTCCTACTCAGAAGCTCTGAAACGTACCCAGACTATTAAAAGTTTAACTGTTTCCATTGCCACAGAAACTGACCAATATGTTAATTTATCGACGTTTTCAATATTACATATTCTTTATTTGTTCCAGACACCCATCACATTACCGTCCAGCAGTTTGAACTATTACAATATATGGAAACATAATTTGGAGCAGAGATGCAGATTACGGACTCGACCCTTTTGTGTGGTGGGGAACTTCGGGTATCATTCTTGTCATTTGACCGAGGTTCCAAAATTTTGAGGTCCCCCATCTAGATTCTAGTTTTATAAATAAAAACCAAATCCCCAATCAAGCAGACTGGTGGGTCAAAAATGATGGAAAAGAAATTAAAAGATAATTTATTAAACATTTTGAAACAAGTGTTAATAAAACATTCCGGCAAGCACGCGCTTTTTCAAACACGAACTCTAACAAAAGGAAAAATAGGAGTCATTTGATTGAAGAAATTTAGAAAACCCATTGAATCTGTAAAAAGCAAAGTGAATCTTTTTTTTTAAATCAATACAATTTCAGTTTGATAAAATGAATCGTTTTTTGTCCAATTGCTCTTTAATCTCTGTGTAAAGTAGGAGTAGCAAAAGGAAACATCTTTTTGTATACTTACTTCTTCCTTCACCTGTTGTTCTCTTCTAACCCAACTGATGACGAGTGCATATTCCAATAAACTGAAGAAGACAAATGCGATGCACGATGACAACCATATATTGAGAGCAACGATATACGAGACGTTGGGCATCGTGGACTGATACTGTTTCGTGATGATGGTGAGGAGAGAAGTGACACCCAGAGTAATTCGAGCAGGAGGGAGGGATCCAGAAAGTGAGCATACCCATTAGCACAATGAGTAGTGTCGGAATGTAGATGTTGATGATGAAGTATCCACATCGACGGGTCAGGGTGAAAGATGCATCGATGCAGCTGCACACAAAACATATGCTTTGGTTAAAATAAGAGATTCTGTTGATTGGAAAATAGAGGCTATTTGTATCGTGCCATTTAAGTTTTTACTTTGTATTCAAATGTTATTTTTCGTATTCATCCCTCAATTCTGAGAAGGAGAGTTTTTTTAGAGCCCACTGTAAAGTTGCAAGAGGGCTATTGGCTTCATCATTTGGAGTCAAGTGACGCACATGAGCTGACTCTCCTACTTTCCATACAAGGGGATTCTAGACGTGCATGGGAGCTTCTAGAATTCTATGCGAGAAGGAAAAAATCCGAATGTTTCTGAAATTATTTTTAATACGAAAATTACTTAATTAGGAGATTTAAAATAAGTTGGTACAAATGAGTTTTGAAAGTTTTCTTTCTGTTTTGGATTCTGAATGAAGTATATATTCTATAAAAGTTAATACAAGGTATTATTGTACAATTTTTATAATGGCTACCATTTGAAAGCAAATTTTTGTTCTCACAGTTACAGACAGAAAAAAGATTAATATTCTAGAGAAGGGAAACATTTCTATAGTTTTGCTCTAAGTTTTTTATAGATTAAAAAGTACTCAAAAAACTCTCCGGGAAACTCTAGAAATGAATAGATGCTGTCCTTCTTAACTTAATATATTATAACATTTTGTATGAACAATTTGTATGGAGTAATTACATCCAAAGCTGATAAAGTTAAGAGGGGAGACAATGCTGGTTCTTACTGGGTAGAACAATTTTATATTCTATTGACGATCACTGCATTTGGAAAGTCCAGGCTTATTTTCTTGAATGCGTTTCCCAGAAGTAATTATTTGGATTAATTTAATGGATTTCATTCTTTTTTACTATTAATTGTTGTTCATAAAATAATGTATTTAAAAAAGACAACAAGATTCTCCAACTTGAATTTTTAACAAAGAGTAGCATCCCAAATTTATCGCGCATATTTTCAAATAATTTTAAAGGATCTTTATGTAATTGTGATGCATTTTCTCTCTCCAATTGAAATCAGAATAAATTTCTATTCATGGTTTCGTTTTGTAAACTTACTGCAGAGCTACGTTTATAAGCAAAGGTATTTTTGTCATTTTAGCCTTTCTTTTGAACTGAAAACTCAAAATCACGTATGTAACAAGATTTAGAAATTTGTATCGTCTCTGTGGAATGCGTAGATATTATGAATAGAGAAGGAAAAAGCGAGAAGATCTTTAAAGAATTGCATCGAAGAGAATCAATCCAATTCATTTTTCTTGAGATGTTCATTATGACGTAAGCTATAGAAATATTCCATAAAGATCACAAACCTTATTTAGCATTTGAGTAGAAAGAAAAAATAGATTGGTTCCCGCAGAATACGATATGGGCCGCCAAGTTTGAATGCTGGACAATTTTACTACCGGAAAAGTGTTCCAATTCAAGTCCTCTTTTTTAATATAATATAAAGACACGCTAAATTTGTACATTTATGCCAAAACATACTTTAAACATGAGGGAAGAGAAAATTAAAATACTTTGAAATAAATAGGCGGTTTCTTAAGATTGCAGCAATTGATTCTTTAACTATTTAAATCAGTTATAAAATATTTAAAAAACTGATATGTCGTCTACACGGTTTGTCTTGTTTAATAGTTGTTTTTTTATTTACAGGGAACAGGCATCTTAATTTTGATCTACTGACAAATGATACCCACACTCCAAACGTCATCTACACGCACAGAACAGAACTAAACTGTGGTCTTAAATTGATTTTCTCTTTTTTTTTTTTTTTGCATTTGTCTTCACCTTTAATTAATTATGTTAAAAATTGCTTATGATAGGCAAATTTATAAAATTTGACTAAATTTATAAGCTTACATTTTTTTTTTGCTTAGGTTTTTCTCAAGTTTTGAAAGATTTTTGCAAAATGCATCTCGTAACATTATATTTAGTTAACTTTTAAAATAAATCCCTAAATATTTAAATGCAATTCCTTTGTTCTATTTGACATGCACTGAAAAATTCGCATACCAAAATAAGATTTATAAAAGACAAACAAAAAATCCTTTTCATTTCGTAATCCCTGGATGTGAGCTTCGAATTTCCGGTGCGCGCGTTTTTCTCTTAGAATAAGGTACACATTTATTTTTGTCTTTTCATAATATCTTTCCACTCAAATTATTCATTTGAACCCATCACAACTGGCCATTTCAGTACTTACCCCCATACATTGGCGTGGCACATCGAGATAGCGAAAGATTATCCACTTCGAACTGAGGTAAATTCATTAAGCGGCTAAGCCGAATAGGTTCGGGATGTTCCCAGTTCAGTTGCATGTCTGTAGATGGACTCTTGACTTTTGAAAAAAGAAAGAAAGAAAATAAAGAATAATATTTTTACTTTTTTTTATTAACAACTTTCGGTTGAATCCTATTTTAGTCTACACTTTGGCGACTCAACCGATAAATGCTCCAAAATGGCAACTTAGCGAATTTTTTTATGGTATAACCCGATTATATCTATATAATTAGTTCTATCATGTTAATCGTCCCTTTAACACATGATTTCATTTGGATTAAATGCTCTATTTTTCCTTGAGCACCAAAAAATGCTGGAATTAACGGTTTTTGAAGAAAAAATTTAAACCAAAGGCACGTAAGATTTGCTTGTGCATGAAAAAGATTTTACTTTTTAAGTAGGAACTATGCCAATGAGAAAAAACTCGGGTGTGCGTCATTTGAACGTAGCTGTTATTCGAAAGGATTATGGTATTTTGCACCTCGTGATTTAAAAATGACTTCAACATAACACATTTTAGATTTCAAAAGGCTTAAAAGTATTAGTTGAAGGGTTAAAAAAAGTGGAGTCTCACACAGTGAGTAGACTAACACAATGAATGCAAAAATATCTATGTGTAAAAGGTATGTCTCGTGAATGCAATACACAACAGAGTCAAAATAACACCTCGTATCCAACGAGAAATTTCTTTGTGCTAAGTTATTCATCTGACGATTCCAGCGATGGGTTCATGACAAAAGAAGCTATTTCATGCATCATAAAATACCGCAGTATGCTATAGTTAGGAAATTAAACTGGACGCGTAGATTTATAGCAGAGCAGTGTTGAGTATTCCGTTGCCTTTAATTCCTCTGTAGAAAAATACCTAACAAAAGAAAAATTGAATATTTTTTTTTATAAATCCTCACTGTTTTAATTTTGTAATTTAATCGCTAAGAGGTGTGGACTAAACTAGGCAAACATCTTAAGATTGAATTTTGCGTAAATATCTATTGGTTCTTCTTCATTACCTCTAGACATACTGAAAAATAAAGTTTTGTGTTTAATCAAAATACTGGAATAATCTCTTTTAAAATATACAGAGAAAATGTTACATAAAGTTATGGTAGTCAAATTATGCAAATTAAAGAGTATCTGGATGAATTTTGGTTGAAACCGTAACATATCTGCTTATGCATCTTCTTTGAGATATAGAATTGAGTTGTTTTTCCTTACTGTGCAAAAATACCTTGTATCTCTCCTATTTCATAAAACACTGCTGTTCTCGGAGAAATGCAGATTGCTTTTTAGGGATTGAATGATATTAAAGGTTTTCATTCGAAGAGCTAATCTAGAGACTGATTTCAAGTGTTTGTTGTTTTGATTCCGTTTCTGACATATTTGGAATTTGGATTCCAGTTAGAAATATTTGCTTCTTATTAAACCTACATTTATTCATACTGTATTATCTGTAAATATCAAGTATTTTTCCAAAATTGCACTAAATTGTAATTTTAAAATTTAAAAAAAAAACATAATTTAATATATGTAAGTTATTGGCCTGTCTTTCTTCATAATTGATCGCCATTTTCTATGTAAACACGTACATTGCTGACGAATTGAAATATTTTGTTTACCAGAAATCATTGATGAACTACGAGCGATTATCAATAGTTATTACTATAAAATAAACATTAGTAAATTCAATTCGAAAGCGTGGAAAAAATTGTGAAATATTTTCTAATTTTTGCAAAGTGGTGATTATGAAAGGAACATTTTACTCACGAGCTATGATAGACACTCCACAAAACTGCGTATCGTGAGGATACTTCTTCATGTTCATATCACACGTAAGCTCGAGAGTAACTCTAAGTGAAGATCAAACGTTATTTCAATACATTTGGAAAACAAAAAAGAATACGGAAATGCACTTCACAGATCGGATATGTAATGGTACAAAAATACTTAGATACAGAAGGTGGTTCACATTTTATGGAAACGATTGGGATAGTTGATTTTTATCTGTAAATATCGTATTTTTGGGACCTATGCTAGAGTCATGGTTCTCGACAATATAGCTGTAACTCGAGTTTTCTGTGAAAGTTAATTTTTTCTTTGTACTGTCAGGCGAATTTTACTCCATTTTTCCGTTCAGTGTTCCATAGTCCGTTCATCTTGGAAGCCATTTTTCTGAAGCTCATTTGAATCAACCGAAATCACGAAAGTCCATTGGAGAAGCACCAGGGGATTTTACAGGTATTTCATCCAATAGGATACATTTTATTCCTGTTTCTGATTCTTTATTTGCTAAAAAGCAGCAGTGTTGACTTTGACATGGGATCAGAGGCTTGGACCATATGAAGGTAAACTTTATCAATGTCTTTTCCATATAAGATTGGAATTTGTTCATCAAAAATTCATTGTAAAATATTCTGCGGATAGTAGAGGGAATTAATTTTGGCATTACTTGAGACATTGTTGATTTTTAATTTGCCGTTGTAACAAAATCCCGCAACTATTAGGAATCTCTATGGGAACTTTTTTATGTGCACTGACAAACCCATTTCGTACGATCATTCCATTCAGTTGAGCAATTGAAAGTTTATCTTCTTTTATTACAGTCACTTAAATATGCCCATGCCTCATCGAGTGTCATCGCAAATTCCCATTTTTCAACAGTTAGGTGTTGTCCATAAAACTTTATACACTTTGTTTTCCTTTCAGCAATATGTTTTGGCAAAAGCAAATGAACTTTAGGTTTCAACTTGTTTTTTTATTTTCAATTTTAATGAATGATTTTACTTCCACTGCCGGGAGACATTTTTAATTTCTATGCAGTGAGTCGGCTGATTTTCTTTTAGAATCCGAGACTTGATAGTTGACTGGTTTCGAACAGTCATTGGATTAGTCATGTTTCCATTTTTACTTTAAGCTAGACATTTCCAATTTACATTATCAATCCCTTTTTTTCATGAAATAACCGAGATATTTACACCGTTTGATAATTTGTTGATACGAATATTTCTCCATGGAACGTACTATTGCAATCTAGCAATTCTATCGTCTACTAATCTACTCACCCATCTAGCAATTTTGGAAGCCATCTTCAAAATAAATCTTTTATTTTGCATTCCAATCAAAAGCAAAGATTAGTAGACGATTATTCTGAAATTGTTAAAGTTTTATCTCAAAATTCTAATGAGAAAATAATTTTACAAAATCGTTTCCATAAAGACCTTCTGTATTTTTTCTAAACTAGACACTGTTTTTGCTTTTTCATTGAAACTTAGCCGGGTCCATTAAGAGGAATAAAATCTACTTGTGTTTTCGTTTTCCCTATAGAAACTACTCTTGGAAAGATCTGTTAAAAAACAATTGAATGCCTTAGACAAAGTTTTGTTATTCGAAGTGTAACAGCAGAGAACATTTCAAATTCTGTTAGAACTCTTAAATGTTACATTATCAAAACGTTGCTTTATTACAAAGTAAGCAGCAATAATTGCTATTCTTCATATAAACACATAACTGAATTATTAATAAGGCAAAGGAAAATTACTAATAAAATCTTGAAAATATATATGCCTTAATTTATGAACATCTACATTTTTCATGGAATTTTATAAGAAATGATAATTTTTTAACTGATTATTTATGTTCACCGATAGAAAAAAAATTATGCAGATAAAGTGATGGTTTATAAAATTTCAAAACATGTTCACACACAGTGGTTTTCCCTAAATGATAAAAGATATCTGATTAAGAGTGTTCCGTAGTTAAGTGTCTTGGCGACGGAAAGCCCCCTCTTGTACGCCTCTGTGGCTGTAAACACTTACTATTGTAACCCCATTCAGGGTCAAGTGGGGAGAAGACCAACGCTTACGTAAGAGAAAGAACGCAAATAATGCGCTCTAACGCTTTTCAGTAAATAAACTTTAAAATTTAATACAGTCCACATTGCTCATTTGAGTTCTTTCGTATGACTCCGAACAAAGAGTTTCAATATATAAGTCGCAATAATAACTTATTACATTCTTCACTCACACAAGAGAAAATCCGTTTTAATTTCAATTTCACAAGATTTTCTCTCTTTAAAATTCGGTTTGATTCACGTCGGCAAATTTCAAAATTATGAGGTCCGGCTAAAGGCGACGTCATTTTGAACCTCGGTCGAATGGCGTCATCTGAGCTAGCACCCAACTTCCACACCACGCCATCGTAAAGACCTTGAACCATGACACAATTAATGACCTTGACACCTCTGAGAACTCGACCATGATTACCCAACCACACACTTATTATTTCAAGTTATATCTTAAGCCTTAAGTAAGCCTTAGTGTTTTTGAGAGCAATGCATTATTATGTTTGGGGGCTTCCTTTTACATATCAGGAGCAGTATCTAGAAATATTCATGAACGGAAGCTACTTTTAAAAATTAACTCAATTCAAAGGAATTAATTCAATCATTCATTTCTCATAATGTCAAGTAACCAAGAAAGTTTTTAAACAGAACGAATTATTTTTTTCATCAAAATATCCAACCTAGCATTGAACAACCTTTCCTAAATTCTATTTTTATAGAACTACCTTTTTTTCAGAATTTTTTTAAAATTCTTCATAAAGTGGTAATCCGATGGATCGCAACTTGTGTTCGCAGTTGAATTTCATAAAGTGAATTCGCATATATTGCATTATGCATTTTTCGGGTTTAGAATTATATTTGAAATTAATGTCAATGCTATGGGATGCAAAACATTTTCTGCGTACTCCGGCGATTCATTTGGTTCATTTGTATTGAAGGATTGGAATGAAGGGGATTAAAAATTTAGCTTCAGTGCCTCAAAAAGAACCAGGGCTTCGAACCGTAATTTTTTTGTTTCGGTTCAACTAAAAAAATATTTCGGTTTAGTTTCGTTATTCGTTCTGCCAAAAATAACGGTTTTCAGTTCAATTCCGAATGAATAATTTCATTTTATGTATGCTCTTATTTGTACTAAAAATATAATTCTATCATAAACAAAAAATGTGATTCTATCAAAATTTAGAATATTTTCTGTTTTAAATTACTAGGGGAATTGTTATCCATAATCAAAATCGCATTTGACTTCTAGGTTCATGTTTCCCTCGTCATTTGACGCTTTACGCGCATTTGGTCTTGTAAGAAATGTGTTTATTTATTGATTTAAGATATGAAAATTGTGCTGAACCGAAGTCACATAATCTATATTTTTTTTCGGTTCCGTTCCGTTTCGAAGCCCTGAAAAGAATAAAATAAATGTCACTCTGTATTGAACTCCAAGCTCAGCAGCTCATTTAAACTAGTTCTCTTTGATGGTGTATCCCGAGATAGAAAGAAAAACAATAATGAAGACAGTAGTCCCTTTTATTTTAAGTTGCACCATTAGAGGCTAATATTTCAAACAAAACCAAGCACTGGACAAAAAACTGAAACCGAAACCGAAACTGAAACAAAATATCAAAAGACTTTTGGGATTCATTTCGTTATTCTCCAGTGTAGCCCTTGAACTAAAGAAATAATTTGCGAATTCATAGATTAAAAACCTTTATTTAAGGGTGAAATTTTAAAGTAAGAGCTTTCAAAACCGATAACAAACTGTGGCAATTTTTTTTACCAAGATTTAAAAGCCTCAAAAAAGGTTATTAAACGGAAAACACAATTTTTTAAAAATCCAAAGGCAATTTCTGAATCCAAACACGGATAATGCAGCCAGACATATAGAAAAAAATTTGGCCTGGTTACTTTGAGAAATCACCTTCTTAAAATTGTTTAAGTCTTCGAATAATCGTAATAAGGATAAGAATCTAATTTTGTAAACTACTGATCGAAAAGGTTAAAGCACACACATGCTTTGTTTCCTAAGACGTAAACTTGCTTGATCTGAATGATGAGGAGCGAGTGTGTGAATATTTACTGGGTACTGTTCAGCTACTCGAGGGCTTTTGGCGACCCACCTCATCATTTTGAATCATGGTCAAGTGACGAGGATGACACCTGATCTGTGGCACACCCTCTCCTAACTACAACATCACATCAACGGGGAGTGAGTGAGTGAATATTAACGTCGCACTGTTCAGCTATACGAGGGCTTTCGAATAATGAGAAAGAGATACAGCAGTTTAAAGCAGAAACGTGTTCCCAAATCAACTTGTTTAAAAAAAGTCACAAAAAATGTGAAAAGTTTGTAAAAAAACTGTAACATGAATCTAAATACCATGAAGAGAGTCCAGGGCATTATGTATGAAAATTTCTCTTCCCAATCATTTTCCAAACGAAAAAAAATTATGAATCAATAGATAACGGAAAGAAAATGGTTCATACATAGGGTTACCAGAAATAAAACTACTTTACAACAATGGTCTTTTTTGACTCACGAAAGTTTTCTGGCTCTCTGTCCCATTCTAGAAGAAAAAGTAATATTTAAAGTATAAATGAACATATACTTTATGTATTGTAAATATTATTGTATTTGCTATTAAAAATTTAATTTAATACTAAGGAACTTTCTCATTAATACTATTGATTTATGCTCTAGGTGTCCCATGCGTTATACATAGTAAATGTTTGCATATTTCTTACATCAACTGTCCAAATGTAATTCTCTCCAAATTATCTGCAGTCGCATTTAATATTTTTACATTTTGTTTTCACATACGTTGAGAAATATTTCCCCCTTCAATACATAGTTCTGATTGGCATCAAAATTTCGTACAGCTGTGTAAGAAATCCTGCGCATTCTGAATGAACTGGCAACCTAATATTACCCCTCGGGGGCTCATCATCTTTAGATGAGTACGGGTGTCACAAAATCCCGAGGGACCTTTTCCCAAGAGGTTTACTGTCATTGGTAAACACGGGTGTCAAGACCCAGGGGTACCCTAGAGATCCTTTTCTTTTTTCCTTCTTGTCATCCCTTTTCCCGTCCAGAATACAGACGAACCTTTTGATAGTATGGAAGTACAATTCTAGATTTTTATTTGGATTGTTTACTTATTCACTATTAACAACATAGTAAGATTTTCATTTTGTATTTCGTTAATTTCTTTTATAATTTTTCCTTATATTTATATATAACACCGCTGGTTTGCCAACCCGCATGTTTGCGTTGTGTGGCGTCCGCTTAGGAGGAAAATGATGTCTTGGGGATATCTTTTGCGTTCCCTTTGGCCCACGCTTTGCTGTGGACGGGAGGCAGGAGTGAGCCCGCTCTTGTCAATCGGGTGGTGATAAGTCACTTCGGAGATATTGCTGTAGGGTTAGTGCTGCAGATAAGGGGTGTTGGGTTAACCCGTTAGATCCTCACCCTGATACTGTAGTGCTTTATTCTGGGTGTACTCTAGGTAAGCGTCGTGCCTGGTTTTGCCAGTTGACTAGCACACTGCCTCCCTTATTGGACTCCGTGGTGGGTGGAGGCACGTCAGGATGAACTTTGTATCACGCTTATGAATCCAATGCAGTTGTGTTCGGGTAAAGGCCTTGTTTTACCCAATATTAACATAGATAAAATATCAGCACATTCGAGATTTTTACTTGTTTGTTTACCTAACAACCAAATGTCTAAAAAATTGCCATTTGCAATGCTTAAAGCCTTAATAGGAACAAATGGTGAACCGAAATCCGTAAAACGATTGCGTTCTACTTATTGAAACTACTGTTCAAACAAAGTCTTTTCTTCTCGCAAAAACGTTTCTGAATTCAGCTGCAACAATAAGTCCATAAAAATCTCTCAACTCCTGCCGCGGTGTCCTTTCCGAACCTGATCTGTTGACCACCCCTGAAGCAGAAATCTTCGAAGGATTTTCTGATCAGGGTATAATTCAGGTCAGAAGAAGAAGAATAAAAAAGAGATTCAATAGAGTTGTTCAAATAAAACATTCAATTCTAACTTTCAATAGCCCTTAACAGCCCCCAACAATTCAAGCAGGGTACCTAAACTATAAGATTCACCCATATATTCCGAATCCTCTGCGTTGCTTCAAGTATCTGAGGTTCGGACACTTGAAACTTGAATGACATCCTCATTCCACCGATTCTAAACTATGCCCCAATTGGAAAATAGAAAAAGAAATCCAAATACAATTAAATCTAACAAAAATATATCATATATAGAAGTCCGAAAGTTAATTGTCCTACAGAAAAATCACAAACATATTCCCAAGGTGCTAAATCTTCAATATCCGCTATTACACAGACGGATGAAAATATCTCACAAATAAAATCTCCACCTTTAACATTACTTCAGCCATTTTTATCCGTCCGCAAATCAAATATATTTCCCTCAGTTTCCACATCGTCATTTTCCACTCAAGTACACCTCTTACCTTCCATTTCTCCAATAGCACCTACAATGCCGGAGAGAATCTCAGTCACTTATTCTTATATTTAAAACTCCTATTCGTTCCTCCTTAAAAGATCAATCAAACATTATTAAATCAAGGAAGAATTTTTCATCTAGGTTTAACTCCTTATCAACTAAAAAAAGTGATCGGTTTCTGCACCTAATCCATCCATCCCGGCATGGGAATTCCTGTGTATCCACTACAACCAGAGCTTTGAAACAAAGTGAGAAAAAAAAATCGTCCCAAAAAGCACAATTTCGAAAACTCAACAAATAACCCTAATATTGAAATAAAAATGCTCCCCCACTATCCCGGTAAAAGTGAACTGCAACATGATTCATCGGACAAGGATTATTTAGATGAGGAAGAATTCGTTTTACCCTTAAACACACCTACACGAGATAAAAACGGCACGAAGTAATTGTTTTATTCTTTTGCTTTCATAGCTTTTAAAACAATATCACTTTGGACTTGTTCTAAGCAATTTTAACATAGATATAAAATGTTTTTGCTTCGCTTTTTCATCCAACTGTTTTAACTTTATGTAACTTGGTGGGGTGTGCCCCACCAAAATTTGCTTGCTTTTATCTTTTGAATTGTATTTTTATATTTAATTGGATGTTTTATTATTATCTACAAAAATATGACATCATAATAACAATATAATTATCTGCTACAAAAACTGCGCTCTTATTCCCATTTTTAGATATTTTTTAATGAGTTTTAATATTTTAACAATTGATTGTCACAGTTTAGTCAAAATCTACTCTTGCTCATACATCACGCAACCTAATATTAGGAGGACTTAAATTTAGCTTATGTCTGTTGATATAGTATAGATATGGTTTATATGTAAATCTGTGATATGTCAAACACATATGTCAAAACTTGTCATACTTGTGATATGTCAAATCTGTGATATGTGATATTTAAATCTGCCCCTCTCCTTTATCGTCAAAAACGTATTACTCAAAATAAAGCTATCAATAAATTTTTTTAGTTTTAATAAAGTGGGTGGCTGAGCTTGCTTTGTTTTCAACAGAAGTTTAAAGTTGGGTTCCATTGTAATTATTTGTAAACGTATTTCATGCTCATCATTCAATTTATTTCTATATTTTGTTTTTTTCCCGACTTATGCTGAAAAAGACTTTTCACACAAATGTCTTGTAATGAACGGCATTAAGCCTTTTATAGCTTTTGTAGAGATCTGAGGATATTCCGTGCATATTTTTAATCAAAAAGCTCAGGGTCTTGTTATTCATATCTGCATTTTAACACAGAATATGTTCAGCTGTTCTATCAGTAATATATCCTGATTTTTATTGAGATATTGGAACATGGGACTCTTGTTCAGGAAATTTTCTTCCGATTTGAATTTTAAAACATTTTCTCACAAATTGACTTTTAAAATTTAAGCATTCATTTCGCCCCATTCATGTTCAATAATATTTAAAGTCTTGTAGAGAATTCATTTAAGGCATCTCTCTCTCTCTCTCACACACTATTTTTTAGAATGACGAGCATCTTGCATTCGTCCTAGGGTTTAAATCGTTCCTATGAAGAATGCATTTAATAAAAGCAACTCATTGGGTGACGGATTTCGTAAAGAAGAACTTAGTGAAATGATCTCATTTACAAACATTGAGACACATTTCAATTGGGAAAAGGTTCTTTTATTCACATGATAGTCTCTGGTGACTTCAACTACTGGGAGAAGTGTCAAACGAAGGGAGTTTTAGATAATTATCCTTGTATATACATATAGTTTAGAATCATTTAATACACACAAAAGGCTTACGCGATGTGAAAAACTAACCTTCCTGAAAAGTAGACAGTTTTGTTACTCATCAAACAATAAAATACGCTTGGGAAAACCCATTGCTGCAATTTGGTATTGAGAGCATTTTTGAACCAAATATCAGGTGTCCAGATGTCATTTCCCCACGAAGCACTCAACATGATTTTATTTCTGCGGTGTTCAGGAAAAATGAGCCGATAATCTTCCCAAATTTGACGTACAACGACATCCATTTTGAAATCCTGAAAAGAACAGCAAGGTTTAAATCTCGTGCAGGTGAATCATTATTTTTTGATTCAATGAAAAATTTGCTAATGCTTCTAATTTTGAAATAGTCTGATTCAAGTAATAAATGGTCTAATCTATTTCGCCATTATTACTTGATTCAGACGAATTGTGCAAAAGGTATTGAAATAAAATGGTTATGTTTGATCATTTTATTGATTATTGTATTACGCATACATGAAAAAAAATTTAGAACATTTGTGACGGGTGCTTACGCGTTTCACTAACCTTCTCTCAATTCCTTTAAGATTGTATTTATTTTAACCAATCCCCGCTGAGAGCCAAAAGTGTGACTTATGCAAATAAGATAGTTTCGGGTTTAGCGAGTTCGAAAAAAGATATTAAAGGGAGAAATGAAATGAAGAGATGAGGATGACTACGTGGTTTGATAGAGGATGACTACGTGGTTTGATAGAGGAGATAACTACGAGGTTGATTAAGAAGGTGGTTCTGAGAGATTAGTTTAACTAGTGAAGTTTGTTCGCCGTAGGAAGATTATAGAAAAAGGTTCATTAATTCGGTTCGGACGGAACTGAAGATATCAAGGATTGAAGCCGCTCTTTAGATCCATCAAGTATTAAAGAATCCTGCCTTAAAAAGATATCAGGTCTGTTATTTTCATAAATTAGATATAAATGCGTAGTTTGATTGTATGCGTTATTCTCCGTAGTTTCAGTTAGTGTTCCGTCGTTCATAATTGAATTCTTATCACACTCCACTGTAATTTGTTGTTCTTAAAGTTTGATTAATAATTGTGTATTTCTATAATAAGAAAGATTTTAATAAATAATATTGGTTTATTAATTAAGTAGTTGTTAATTATGAATCCAACATACCCGAATTTAGATAATGTGCAAAGGGGAGTTAATAATCATAGGGGTAGTGAGAGACTACGACACATTTATCTGCGTAACAAGGACAAATTGTAAAGGTCCTTGGGCGTTTTCCCGCCACACAGCTGAAAGTTCACTTCTTTTTTGTGGATAGGATAACAACATTCAATGAACACTTGCACCCTTAAAATACTGCGGTGTCTTGTCTTTGGGGGACCTTTGACACCACGAGGAACATCCCTACTCCACCCATGAACCGGATGTAACTCGAGGATAAAGAGGACAACCGTAACCCTCCTGAAGATCTTAGAGATGGAAGAGAGAGGAGAAGGTTTGAAAAGTTCGCCAAAAAAACGGATGCAATCTCCTCCCACACAAGCAACAGAATTTTGATCCAAACAATATTTTAAATAGCTTCAATGTATATACTGTAATTAATAGTAAACTAAATATTTAAATTAATAAATATCTCTTATTTATTTCAAATGTCACAGCTACGCCAAAGTGATGTGGATGACCCGAGAGAGGAGGAGACGGGCTACAAACTGGACGGGAAAAACAGCTTTCGGAGATCAGTGTTGCGGTTGAAAGATAGGAAGAAAAATCAACCCTTTAGACGTCTGGGATTGAAATCCAACGGATTGGAGAAAAGGTCGAACTGACCACTGGAAAAATTGAAATCCAACCAACTCAAGCAAGGTCAAACTGACCATTGTGAATTGTGAAAATTTGAAAGCATCTTTGCTTGGACAAAAGGTTAAACCGACCAGAAGTGCCCGAATTCCTGTAGAAAGTACTTCAAAAGGGGCGAGTACTGTCATATTTCTTGAGTTGTAACAATTGCAATTGTATTAGAAATTTTGGTTTAAATGTTAATACAAATTTTGAGATATTTTGTATTTTTTCTTGCATGGGAACAGTGTTATTTTGTTTCGAGAAAATTGTAAATACGAGTATTGTGTGTAGTTTTAGCTTAAGATTTATTGTGTTTTGAGCCTCTTCTGTGTGGCAAATTTGTTGATTACTTTAATTTAATTAAAAAAATTTTTTTGTGTTTTTCAGTATATGCATGGAACCAGTGTTATTTTACTAGAGAATAGTAGATATAATGTGAAATTGTAACGTAATCTTTATTTTGATATTGTTTGAAAAGGGCTTTTCTCGGAAAAGAGAAAAAAGCAAGATATGTTGCAACTTGTTGAAGAATTAGGGGTAGATGCCACGTGAAACAGGACTGTCCCTATCATAAAAAATACTATCACTAATAGTGAGGGTTACGAAGAACAATTTGTTAAAAATCTGTTTTAGACTATTATTGCAAACAGGAAAATGGAAGAGGAATTCGAAAGGGCAGAAAAATTGAGATTAGTGAAGCACGCGTTGAAAGAGAAGGAATTTCAATTGAAATTCGATTTTAAAAGGTTTAAAGTTGAATCAAGACATCGTGTAAACAACGAATCAAATTCTATAAATCCATGCTCTGCAACCTCTAATTTAAACTGAAAAAAAATTGATCTCAGAGTTCAACCCAAATCAGTCGGATATTAGTTTATATCTGATGATTTTCGAACGTCAGGCTAAAAGAGCGTTAATTCAAAAGGAAGAGTGGGTAGGGCATTTATCGGATTTGTTACCTTTAGAGATAGTGCAATTCATTGCTCGCCAACCGGAGGAAAAAGCCGGAAACTACGATTCTATTCAGAAATTGTTACCTAAAAGATTTAAGTTAAGTCCGAAAGTCTTTCGTCCAAAATTTGTTTAACTTGAAAATAAGTCAGTTGGAAAGACTTTACTTTCAAAATTAGTAACTATTTAGATGAGTAGCTAATTGGCTTAGAAGTCGATACATTTGAAGATCTAATGGTTGTAGATCAATTTAAAAAGCGCACAAATGTGTTAATATGAAACATCACTTCTTAGATGTTGGACAATCCTTAAATCAGCTACAAAAATGACAGATCTTTTTGACAATTATGAGGATGTCAGAAAAGTAAATTCAAAACCCACGGATAGAGTTGGCAGGAACGATAAATATTTCACAACCTCCAGGTTTAAAAAGAGATTCGAGGAAACTCCCCCTCAACAGGTATTTTCTCTCCTTGATAGCGCTAGGGAAAGAGCTTTTGAAAGACACAAAAGTGTTATCATTGCAACATGCCCTGAACTGATAAAAAACAAAGAAATAAAATCCCTCAACAATATAGGAATAAACGAAAACCACACAAAAATTTCTTAATGCATATATCACTTAGGGCTCTATAAATGGTCAAAAATGGACATTCTTTGAGGTACGGGAACGACAATAGATTTAGTATGCGAGTGAAATACATCTTTTCTTTCTGGTCAAAGTGTATGGGTAGAACAGCCGAGAGAGATGAGCCCTGAATTGGCTCGTTTACTGCTAGCATACGTGGAGATTTCGGCGCTATACAAACTAAAGCCGCTGTTTGTAAAAATCGTTTAAATTGGCACAAAAGGTATTTGCTAGGAAACAAAACAGCCGAGTTAATTAAAAGGAAATCAGGCTATGATTTTTTCTCAAAAAACCTTAAAACGGCTGCCCAGACAAAATCGCAAACTGAAATGTATAAAACTAAGGATTCCATAAATAAATTGGAGGAGATCCAAATTAAGAGAAAAACTTCATATGATAGTGATTATATAAAACTTTAATTTAAAGATTTTAATTTAGTAATAACTGATGGGGTTCACAGATCTCTCGAGAGTCAAATTTTGGAGGTTCCCGATTTAGAAAACAACTCCATAGGTTATGATTTCGAGGATGTAACCCAGGCTAGCGAGTTAAGCAAAAACCTGAATGACTCCCAAGTAGATCAGTTAGGAGAGTTACTCAATAAAATTTCTAAGTGTTTCCCAAACAACCCAGTGATAACTAGTCTGATAGAGGTATTAACATGTAACATCGGTCACGTAAAAGTTAAGAAAATGCGAATAGTCTCAACAAATCAGGGGTAAATTAGTGATTGTTGTTAATAATGTTCTATTGCTAATGATTAGTAATCGCTGTTAATAATATTTATTGCTAATACTGTATACAATTTCGAATAAATATGCATGTTAAAAGGATCAAACCAGGAAAAGTAAGAATATTAATTTGCTTCATCTTGTCTACCTTGTGTGTTAACATAGACATATTTACTTAGATTTCCTTTAAAAAGCACATTGTAAATATATTTTATGTGTAAGGTTGTACACTTAGTATTATCTCTCTCAACATGTTGTTAGTATAATTTTTAATATGTATTGTTATAGGAGTGTTTATTTAAATGTGATATGGTATACTTTCTTATATTGATATTGATTATTGGTTTCGTAATTTGAATTTGACAAAGCTCCTTAACACATTCACTCACTTACGGTAAACAACTCTTCATTTAGTTTTTTGTTTTTTGTAATAGTTCCAAATGCAACTCAGAAATATTATGGTACTTGTTGGAAGTGATATCTGCTATGCTTGTCATTCAACTCTAAAGGTCAATCCCCTTTGTCACCACCTGAACTTTTCTTAGCGAAAAGTATGAAAGAGGGGAAGAGAGCTGTAATGATTCCCGTCACACAGCTGTAAATCAGCTTCTTTTTGAGGATTGTATCACCATGTTATGAACACCTGCACCCTTAAAATATTACGTGGTCTTGTCTTTGAGGGATCGCCTCGGCAACTTTTGACACCCTGAGAGAACTCTATTCCAACCTCGAACCGGATGTAACTCAAGAATATAGGGACCGACCGCTACCATCGGAGATCCTAGAGAGGGCACAGAGAAGAGACGGTTGGAAACTTTCGCAGAGAATGGATGTGACCTCCTCCCTCACAAAAAACCGAATTGGGATTCTAATAATCTAAACAATATTTTTAATAACTTCAATGGATATACTATAATTAATAACTGTGACGTAAATCTGATATAAGCTGTGACGTGATCATCTGTATTTCCCAGTAATAACTGGTGATTGCTTGGATTTTTTACGGTTACAAATTCAACAGTCCATGCAGAATACGTCGAATTGAGGGTTCCGGAGATTTCTCATTCTTCTCTCAACTGCACGAGCATGGCTACTTCCCGTTGATGTCTTCGCAGACAAATCTTTCATGACACTTTTATAGAGAATGGGCGTGGTTCCCGTTGAAGGAGGGTCTGACACTTCATGAATGATCCTCCCAACGTCGCCCTAAATTCTGTATCATATTCAATGAAACAGGGTTTGTTTTTGCGTCCTTTCACCGTACGAAACTTTAGCAGTGCAACAGTTGAGGATTCACCAGTTTAACCAGTGACACTTGATCGGGCAACGAAAGTCGCTTCGACTGAAGGATCCCTTTCAAACCAGGTGTTTTATTGATAGACTAATTTACATAAAGGTCTCAGTATAACGAGTGAGTCACGGTTTAATTTGGAACTTATTTTTTTTACATGCAAAAAAATTCAATGTCCTTCTCATCCTTTTGGTGCTAATAGAAGTTTATTCCGATCCTTACTTGTGTTGTTATTAATTTATGAAATTTCCACGAACTTATGACGCACCTAGTATTTTATTTCAATAAGGGTAATTTTGTGAATTGGCCGATAAACGAGAAGGAAGGCCATCAAGTTTTTTTCAACGACACTTTTCTTCACTTTCCACTTCTTGTTTAATTTAAGATCAGTCTGTAGGGGAAAAATCATGAAATGATCGATTGTGAGTTTTCGATATTTCTGGAATCTGTATTTCATTACCTTTCTAGGGATATAGCATATGTGTCATATTTTCAATTAGAAGTATGTCAAAATGACTTTTAAAAAAATCATCAACTGGCGGGCCACGCCCATTTTTGACAGATATTTGCCTTTTAAATATCCTGAAACAATTGCAAAGCCTTCTTTTTATTTATTCAAACGCAATTAACTTTCGATAACAGTATAACTGTCATATTAATTGTAATAGTTTAGTGGCGGGATTTCTAGTTACAACATGCTTCCATTATTTTTAAATTAGAGTTATGTATTATTTGTGGATTATAACATTGACAAGGTAAGATTTTTTTTTTTTTTTATAAAAATTACTGTCTTCTAAAAATTATATTTTTAAAATTGTGTTTAAGAAAATGAAATTCTTCTAAATTTACTGTGTGCGAAGAAATACACTGCAAGTTTACATTATATATTCCTTATGCTTATTTGTGCATACTGAAGTGATGTTTTGAAAATATTACAAAAAAACCCAGTTAATTCAACAGCATATGTTGTGTCAAAAAGTGACAACTTTTTGAACAAATTCATTGATGATAAATAAAAATTTGTTTTTGAAAAAAATAATTTTTTTTTGAAAAATATCACTTCAATATAAATATATATGTTTCTTTATTGTACAGACAAGATTTTGAAAAATATTCCAAAATTTCTGAATAAATGGTACCTACAGATTATTCAAATGTGCAATATTATTTGTCGTTGCAAGAAGATGGTTACATACATACAAATATATAAATATCATGTTTGAAAACATAAAAACAGTTTTATTTTGGATGTTTTAGAAATCATTGGCCCAGTTCTGAGAAATTTTTGAAATTTAAAAGTTTAAGAAACTTATGTTTGCATGTGAATACACAAAACACCGATGAAAAGTTTCGAAATGACGTAAAATCATGTTTTCTCAAATAAACACCAAAACCATGTAGATAAATTTTTTTACATTGTATTTATGATAATTTATGATCAACTTTGGTATTTAGATATTTGTCATGGATAACAGCTACAAATTCTCAAGACTTTATACAGATTTTGAGAAAATAGATGTAATTTTTGCAAAATATGTTGTTAAACAAAAACTGAAAAATGCTATGCATGTATTTTCTGAGTATTTAAAAACTTTTTATGCTTCCTATTTTACTTAAAATATATTGACATAATGCTAATCCTTAATAAAATGGGGAAAATACATATTTTAATTCCTAATTTTTGTGATGAAGTGACATTTCATGTTGAAAATGCATTATTCTCAAAATGTGTGTTTATCAAAATGTATCTTCTTTTTTCTCAGAAATTATCGATATCGATGTCTATATTCATGTTGGCAACAGTTCGGAAAATTAGTTGCTCTTTTTTACTGATACGTACCCAGAGATGAACAATTTTTTTACACTGCCAATTCTTGAATTATATTCATAAAGTTATTCATAGGGGAAACAAAAACTGATCAGGTACAATCCAATGATCTGAAGAGATTTCCTTGGGCTTTGTTGATGCTCAAAGCTCAAGTTTAAGTTGTTTAAGCTGGAATTCAACATCTCGCAGAATAATAGGAATATTTAGCGTAAAAATACCTGTACCCCTGGTCTTCCCAGGAAGAATAGTAGCGTCAATAATATTGGACATAATTTTCTTAATGAATAGTCTGATTTCATTGCAGAAATAATTTAAGTTTGGAATTACAAAACATGTGAACAAATGCCAAGCAATTCCAAAAATTTTAAAATCTCAATCGGGTCTTTTTGGGGTCTCAAACAGTAAACATGAAAAATAGATTCATTAAGTAATCAACATGTATTATATCAAACCAGACAAATATATAAAAATAATCATAGATAGATATAAATTAAACATAAAAGTATATAAATAAGTTAATGTAGTTTATAAAATAGTAATATTCATAATAAAGTAAAACATTCTTAAGACAAAAGAAATTTCATGAATTTCAATAAAAAAAACTATATATTTATATATAAAATAGATAAAATATGCCTTATAATTTGATGAAATTTCATCATTAGTTCTAAACACATAACATATGTATGCATATATCAAGAAAGACTTAAACTGTGTGTGTGTGTGAATAAGAAATTATAAGCCATATTGTAATGTCCCTCAGTGAGTGAGTGAATATTAACGGCGCACTGTTCAGCTACACGAGGGTTTTTGGCGATGGACCTCATCATTTTGAATCATGGTGAAGTGACGAGGACGACACCTGAGCTAGCACCCCCTCCCCTAACTATCACACCACACCAACGGGAGAACGTTTGAGCTCTCGCCAGATTTAACATGCATCGTTCCCGTACACGACGGGTCTTTAGTGGTTCTGGGCTCGAACTCGTGACATGCCAGTCACGATCCGATACCTTAGCCACTTGGCTACCGCAGCCACTGTAACTTCCTGAGGATGCTGGTACTGGGGGGTTCGAGTAAAGATCAGCCATAGTAATTCAAACGCAATTTTATTGTCACTTACACTAGACGATTTAGTGGAGAGAATGCACTAAAACAGAGCTCTGGAACCTTACAGCTGTAGTGTGCCAATATAATTCAGTGCATAAGGAAATATTTGAAACAATTCGATTCCCTTGGCAATGCATGTAGAGTTAAGGAATAGAGTTCAAAAATATAGATTTATAGAGTTTTATTATATGTAAATTATGCATCATTTAAAGATATTTTTAACATAAAAATAAGCAACATTAAATATAACTATTCCTTCAACATAAACAACAAAAAAATTTAATTGGGCATATATTATATATATTTTAAGAATATTTATTCACATACGAAAGAAACATTAAATATAAGTATTCCTGCAATATGGTGAAATGAAAATATTGAAATTTTGATGCGAATCTCTTGTTCTAGCAAAGCTCTGCTTAATGTTGCAATATCAGGGATAGAATTTGTGGCTTTCCTTTCAACCCATGATTCTGAATGTTGCTGTTAAACAACTTTAGTGGTCTTAAATTAAAAAAATTTTTTATGCATCTATGCAGAACCAAAAGCGGATCCCATGCAATTTTCTTTGTACATTCTAAGAGCTCCGGACAATGACATACAAAAAATTAAAATAGCTCTCGATTTATCTCTAGTTGTTTTCGAGATCTTTTCATAATTCCGTAAACTTTGGTCTCAATAACTCTGAAGATTTTTTTCATGACGCAGTAATGAATGAGGCTTCATTTTACAAGTATTACACAATCATTTGGATTTTCATTGAATATTTAATGCTAACAGCTGAATATTTATATTATTCTACGTTCTTGGTTTCTAAGGCCGAGAGTTTGCTATTTTAGTACTGTGGCTAATGTTTCTTACTATACTGTCTAATTATACTTCTATTTGTGCTTATTTAGGATTATAGCTATTATACATTATTATTATTCTGGATTATATATTTATATATACACTGGTGTCCAAAAGTTAAGCATAACTAAAAATTATGTGAATAAAGAAGGAACTGTAAATCAGAATGGCGGGAAATGTGATATGCGAGTGTAAAATGGTTATAAAATAAGGAAGCAAATGAAAATAATGATATTAATTAATTTTATTATCCAAAGTAACAGTTTGAAAGAAAACTGAGCATAGCAAGGATTCACACTTTAAAGAAAAAATGAAAGAAAACATTAAATAAAATACTGATGCTGCAGTTTAATAAGGCGTGTGGTCGCCTCTGACAGCCAGGCACGCTGCACAGCGATTTACCATACTTGCTATGAGATGATGAATGAGTTGGGGGTTCAAACGGTTCCCAGCTTCTTGGGGAGCTCTTTTCAGTTCTATAACGGAGCTTGGTGAGTGCGAAAGGGCTGCAATTTGTCTCCCGAGCATATCCCATACATGCTCGATAGGATTTAAATCAGGGGAGTTCGCAGGTCATGACGTGCGCTGGATGCTTTCCGTTTCAAGGAAGTCATCAATCAGCACCGCTCGGTGACATGGCGCATTATCATCCATGGATATGAAGTCAGGACCGACAGCACCTCGAAACAAGCGAACATAAGGCTCAAGAACTTCATCTCTGTATCTTTGAGCAGTCACAGACCCCGTGTCAAAGAAATGGAGGGCTGTGCGGCCGTCCATCGTGATGCCTGCCCATACCATTACTCCCCTTGATGGAAAACGATGTCTTTCCGTTATGTTTCTTGGTTCAAAACGTGTTCCACGTTCTCTCCATATCGTTACCCGCCGAGAATCACTACTCAAACTAAACCGGGACTCGTCACTGAACATCACATCTGCCCACTCTCCCATACTCCGATGTTGATGTTTCAAACTCCAGTTCAAACGAGCGCGTTTATGCGCAGACGTGAGGGGAATGTAAACTGCTGGTCTTCTGGCATACAGGCCAGCATGATTGAGTCCCCTGTAAACAGTTTGTCTCGAAATTCGTATTCCTGTGGCGACTGTGAGTGCCGAACCCAGTGCTCTGGCAGTACTGCCTCTCTGACATCGCGCACTTATTACCGGATATCGGTCTTGGCGAGGGGTTGTGACTCTTGGTCGACCTGATACTGGTTGTCGGGTCACATCTCCCGTTCTTTGAAACTTCTGTCACAGTCTTGAGATCACAGACTGGTCCACATTAAGAATTCGAGACACTTTGGTTTGTGATCGTGAGGATTCCAACATTCCAACGATTCTTCCTTTCGCAAACATGTCCATTTGGCATCTTTGTGCCATGATTCATCTTGTTTGATGGTTAACAACGTTCCTTCGCATAGGAGTTGCACGAAACTTGTCTGAACTGTCTATGCTGCGTGAATCGGTTTCTCCACGTTCCGACATACGCCGGTGTTTCGCGCAGGACGTAGTCGACTGAAAAGTTTTGAATAAACCCAATCTTTCTTCTTCACCCAATTAATATCCGTAAGAAATTTGGAATAATTTTACGAATATTTACTCCATGTTTTTCGCATTTTACGATTTATGCTTAACTTTTGGACACCAGTGTATATATGTTTACAATGATTATATTCAAAATAAACCTACGCTTCTATGACTAAGGATTTTCTTAAGGCAAACCTTGTTTATTTGCATAAAAAATAAATCCGTCAATAATTTTAAAACCTTGGGATAAATTCTCTGAAACCATCGCATTAACTGGACTGTCCTCAGGATTTTCCAAATATCGGTAAATATGACCTAATTCAGGATCCATTCTCTGTTCAATAAGCTGTTCCCTAGACAACACTAACGATCGAATAATTGCACAAGATATCTTTAATTCTGCGATACCGGATTTGTAGACAACATATCTGCCACAACATTTTGAGTCGCCGCTCAATGTTCCAATACCACATTATACTCTGCCAGATAAAGTGCCCAACGCACCATCCTGCTGCACAAATTTTTCCCATGTGTAATATTTGTCAATAATGTGTGATCCGTAATTACTTCGACCAGTAATTGACATAAATGCGTCTCAAATTTATTAAATGCCCAAATGACCACCAAGCACTCTCTTTCTATAACAGAATAATTTTTTCCCGACCTGCTCAACGACAGAGACTCGTATGAAATCGATACATTTTGCTGCGTCACCACCACACCAACACCTACTGCGATCGTATCCGTATACAATTCAAACTGAAATCTGGTAATTTCGTCCCTGGTGCTTCCGTTACTGTCCTCTTTATCGCCTCAAATGCTGCTGCGCTTCCGCGGACCACACAAATTTAACTTTGTCTTTTTAATTCATACAAATGCTCACACTTTTTTAAATTAACCCCTAATAAATTTTTGGTACCAACCCGTCATGTCAAGAAACTTTGCTACCTCTTCTGAGGTTTCATCTCCTCAATCGCCTTCACCTTGGATTCATCTGTTCTGACGCCCTCATGACTGATCAAATGAGCCAAATACTTCAACTTCTGACACGTGAAGTGACACTTTTGCTGGTTCGGCGTCAAACCGGAAAAAAATTTATGCAACAACCGAAAAATTTCCCTTAAATGGTCAAGCAATGCTACACAAGTGATGGTGACGCTATTATAGCGTTATCCATGCATAAACTAACAAATTTCCCAATTACTGGCTTAAGGATAATATCAATCACTTTTTGAAAATTCGGAGCCGCTCCGGAGAGACCAAACGGCATTCTTATAAATGCATACGTATCACTCTTTGTAAAAGAAACTGTTTTCGGGATATCCCTGGGATTAACCGCTAATTGAAAATATCCCAACCTAAGATCCAGCATGGACATAACCCTGGTATGAGGAATATTAGTAATTAAATCCTCTATGACAGGCAGTGGATATCGAGGATGTTTAGTTATCGCTTTTAACCTGCGGTAATCTATCGCAAAACGATAGGCGATTCTGGAGGCAGCCCATAATTTTTGTGGCTCAACACTATCGGGGAGGCATATGGGAATTGAATAGGGATAATCATTCCCTCTGCCAAGCATCTTGTTGACATGATAATCAATCATTTTGTGCTTTACCCTATCGTATCTATACGGCCTCGACACCACTGGTGGATTATTACCCATATCAATCTCATGATACTAAAGATGGGTAAGCCCCATCTTATCCAAAAATAGCCCTCCAAAACTCTTAAATAATGCCTGCAATTTCTGCTTCTGATTTTCATTCAAATTTTTGTGAGATAGATCAACCTTTATCTGCTCATCCACCCCTGGTGCCGTCTTAATCTCCGAATCACCAAGTTTTTTTAAATCAAAATCTAAAGATATTTTCATGGTTTTCATGAAATCTACCCCTAACACGCACTGATACTGCTCACCCTCAATGACGTGAAAACACCAATACATAGAAATTTCGTAAATCGTTACTTGCAACTCAACGATCGCCAAATTTACGCAGTACGCTCACTGCGCTGTGATTACCGTTGCATCTGATCTTTTCTTTGGTCGGAAAGCAAAATATGATTTAAATACTTCAGAGCATAGATTCCCAACCTTTTTTGAACTGGCATCCCTTTTCTAGTGAATATTTCCTTAAAGCCCCTTTTTCTATTGAATATTTCGATACCACCCCTTTCTACTCTAGAAAAAAAAAGTGTACGTTATACGTGGTGAAAACAAGAGTTAAATTTTTTAAAAAATATTCTATTTCTGATAGAACTTATTTTTTAATTTAATTTTTTTTCTAAAGCCCCAAATTTTCTTACTTGCGAATCTGAAATAGTTCTTGCCGCAAATATTATTCAATTGTGTAATATTATATATTTTAGTCATAGATAGGATATTGTTGGAATTGAAACGCTCTACTGTGAATTTCTTTTTTATTTAAGGTATCCGACTGTTTATATAAGACAACTTTTTTTTAAAAAAAAAAAGGAATTATGGGGATTTTTTTGTTATTTTTAGATTTTTTTAGTGCATTTTAAGAAAACTGTGCTAAAATTAAGAAGAGAAAAAGAAATTATTATTAATAAAATAGGAAAAAATAGGTAAAAATTGACAAAAATAGCATAAACGCGGCCCATTCTGCACTAAAGGTTTATAAACAAATTTTCAATTTTTTCAATCTAATGTGTTGCTATATTATTCAATTTTGAAATGACCTTCAGGATAAGAGATATTTTTTTTTTTTTACAAAAACTAGAGCACTTTATCTCGGTTACTGTATGAAAATGCTTAAAAAGACAGTGATTATATTCACATAAGGGACTGTAAATTTTGTAATAAAACAGTGATTGATAAATCTGAAAGTTAAAACAATTCTACTGTTATACAGAACTTACAGAAAAAATTTCAGTTAATTATGTTCAAAAGTTTTTTAGCAATCGCTAACCCCCGTTTGATTATTTTCAAAAAATCACATTTCGAGTAAAACGCGTTTTAAAGTATGACATCTTGCTTAAAGTAATGGCATCTGCTTTTACTAAAACACTTGTAGTTTTTGTTCTAGTAAACGTAAAATGATAAACTTGGTATTTTTATAAAGCTAATAAGATGGCCCATAAAACAAAATCCTAAAAATATTTGCCAATTTTTGGCAAAATTCACAGTTTTAGGGTAGTCGGATACCTTAAAAGAGTGGAATAAAAGTTTTAGCTTATCTGTTATAAAGACAAGCAGGGTTTTTTTTTTGATGATACGAAGTAATTCATAATAAACTATTGTTTTCAAAATAGATATATACTGTCAATTTCAGTCTTTAAAGAATCACACGTTAATTCCTGTTTAACATATTTAATTATGTTTCTTGGATAATATACGCAATGAAATGCAGTGGATGAAACATTTTCCCTACTGCTCACAGACTAAGACAACACGTGCACTACAGAAATTAAAATGCCCTATATAACTCAATTTAAAATAGGTTTGAATGTAACGTGATCTAAGTTTTTCATCCACTTCCCGAACTCCGAAATATGGGAATTTTCGTACATGTGGTATAGAAATGATTTAAATACATACAATCAACATAAGGTAAACAGTATTAAAGCTTACTTTTGTTTGTGCAAAATCAGAGTATTTTTTTAGTCTTTTTTAGACCATATTTGTTGAATCTGCCCAAGTCCCTCTCAACGTTCCCTAAAATTACTCTGGGTCTTTTACTGTCCCCCTAAAACCCTCAAACGCCCCCAAGGGGGCGTTATCACCCACTTTGAGACCTTTGCTTCAGAGGAAATAAATTAATTCTCAGTCCCGGTATCCCACAAGCTTTGATAAAAGTATTGGATAATGATATAAGTATATACGGTATGTCCCACCGGACTTAATCGTAAGGCCCCAATCACAATTAGAAGGTTTCCGTAAACTTGCAGTCGATTACCTCCCTGTTAAAACCCCATTTCATCGACCCTTTGAGATGATTATTCACGCCAGAAAAGTTGTCGTAACCTGTATTCTTAAAAAGTGTTTTGTTTATCAGATGTATGAACCTCTTTGAAACAAGTGGCTGGTGCTATAACCAGCTCTGAACCAATCTAACAATTGGTAATTTATAGATTATTAAAGTTTTTTGTTATTGTTAACTTAAATTGGGAGTTATTACTTAACATGAGTTTATTGAGTAAAGAATATTTATCAAACAAAACTGCAATACCAAAAAAAAAAACCCTTAAAACTTCCTCAACAGTTTAAATTCCTGCGGGTTCCTCAAACATTTAGGGTGACCGCGGTAGCCTAGTAGTCAAAGTATCGGATCGTGGCTGGCATGTCATGAGTTCTAGCCTAGTACCACTAAAGACCCTCCGTATAGGAGTGTGATGCACGTTAAATATGTCGATAGCTCAAACGCCTTCCCGTTGGTGTGGTGTGGTAGTTAGGAGAGGGGTGTGAGCTCAGGTGTCGTCCTCGTCACTTGGCCATGGATCAAAATTACGAGGTCCGTTGCCAAAAGCCCTCGTGTAGCTGAAAAAAGAGGAAAGTAGATAACATGGTCCGAAACTTTTCGTAAATGCTATGGCGGATACAAGTACCGGCAGATATGCATCTCAGATACGTTGAATCCAAAGGACGCGAACAATGTACGAACAGTGGTTTTTAACTTGTCATAATACAAGTCTTCTCCAGTATTGATCTACGGTTTGCTTGCCATCTCAAACCACAATGCAGGGCGTTTGCGAAAGGTATGAACGGAAGAGAGAGTTGACTCGATTGGAAGCAGCCTTTTCCACCAGTATGCGAGGGGTAGCCTCTGAAAGAGCTATTTCTCAGCCAATGGAGGGGGGGGGCGTATTGTACACGAGACCACCCCTACGACGTTCAAAGAGTGCAATCTTTGCACAAAGATGATTATCCACATCGGACATTCTTTGTGCAGTGGCTGCTGAGAATAAAGAATAAAAATCCACCATTTCCTACACTGCTATTATTTAGATAAGAGACAAAATTTTTTTTCAGCAAAGAAGGCATTTCAACATGCGCAATCAACACGTTTGGTCTGACAGCAATCTCCACAGCAGTACCCTTCTTAATCACCAACATAAATTTTCCGTGAATGTCTGGGTAGGTACCCTAGGTAATTATCTGATAGAATCTTACACCTTGCCAAAATATTTAATCGGCGCAAAGTATACCGTATCTTCTTGGAACAAGTGCTTCCTAGTTTATTGCAGGTTATTCCACTCCCCATCCAGAGTGACATGGGGTTTATGCACGATGGACTACTGTTCGCCTCTCACATCTTTATATCCCATGGGACGCTCACTAGATTGCACAACTTCATCTAGTAGTTGTTTTTTAAAATCGTTTTTTCCCCCTCGATAAAATTCCCATCATTTCATTCTTCCCAATTTTCATGCTGCATAGTTTTTGCTACAGACGGCTGCCAAATTTCAAGTGGAATTCTAGACACCTGGTATATTATACTGAGTATTAAGACATAGAAAACGCATTGTATCAAAATAAATGTAATTTAATTTATGTTGTGTAAGATGAATTCCTTACAGAAAATTTTGGCATTCCTCGGAGAGTATTTGGAATTTCGTTAAGTACACTTAACTTAAATTACCTTCATGTTGATTGAGGTGATTAAAGTATGGACTAAAGCCATTTTTTTTTAAAAAAGAGGTCTTTGTAAAACGCTAGATCACTCATTTATAATGGGGAGATGACATTACCTCACCCTGTGTCTAAATAAGTTTTTCCAAATCAAGCTAAAGATAGTGGCCTTAGATTTCGTAGGCCTTAATATTCTTTGTCTTTCTCGGTCTTGGAGGGAATTTCTATAAACAATATGAGAAAAGGACTCTTATATAAAATTATCAAGTTATACAAGATAAGCTAAATTTTTAGTTGTATTGAAAACTTTACTCATGGATGAAATTGATCAAAATTTGCACGATATATTTTATAGGAAGTAAAACCTTCATGCGCACGCGATACGTTTAATGTTAAAAAATGTAGAATATTACTTACCATTTCTACCTCATTTACTGAGCGTATCTGTATCACATAAATGAACCGAGACATTTACTGGTAAAATACTTTCACCTGCAATAATATGCAATTAAAGGATAAATACTTTGAACATGCCATTACTGTATTACAATTGAATGTGCAAGCAGAGGATTATTTCGTCCCTTTTAACTTTTTTTTTAATGTTATTAAAATATGCAACTGCCACCTTCATGCAGAGATGGTTTTGTAGATGTGAAGGGCTATAAAGAGGGATTTGAAATGGAGTAATAATAATAGTTGAACCATATTGCCGGCTGTATTTTCATTGCTACAGTTTGTTATTTTGAAGAAATATCCTCCAAGTTTGTGTGTGTTATGAGACCGCATGGAGGTTTATGAGCTTGCATTCATTCTGAGGTTAGTAAAACTTATTTTGGTGTAATTACTCGCTATAGGTGACTTCCCGTTATGAACTTAATTAAATATTTTTTTTAAGTTTGTGATTACTACAACAGGTTCGGGTAAAAATCTTCTCCGAGGGCGGTTCTTTGGGAGTTTCGTCACAAAAGCTCCGGATCCTATTTTACATGATTCTTGTTATTATTTTAGTCCTGGCATTCATTTAATTGCCCCTCAGAAATTATTGTATTCTTCTTATTTTTTTGTATAATTTATAATACAAGATAAATTTTTTGTTTACCTTTAGTTATTTGAGGCGGATCAAGTTTGTCGTAATCACCAGGAACAATTTCTTCTACAGATAAGCTTCTAGCAAATAATATTCTGAAAAACAAAATATAATTGTCAAACTAAAAATTATGCTTATTTACCTATCAAAGAAAAATAAAGCTTAAATAATCACTAAGCAAATCTAGAATTTTTAAATCATCATCTTTTAATTGCTATTGTATCCTCCTACATTACATTGTAACCTCCTACTCTTTTTTATAGAATCTGCATATACATAAAAATATTTATTGCGATTTCTTTCGCATATTATTATTCTGGTAAATTTTAGTTTGACTCCCTGCCCAATAACTGAGAATGCGATACCGAATTTTTAGTTATGCTATAGTTACTAAAAGCAAAAAGTACTCTACTGGCCATTAAAACCGCTACATTAGGAAGAAATGCAGATAAAATATTTTTTTTGGACAAATATATTATGCTGGAAATAACAAGTGATTAAACTTTCCAAAAAATATGGGTGCATAAATCCTGAGAAATCAGTAACTCTCGTTTAACTCTTGTAAAAGGGAAGAACCAAGAACTGACAAGTGTTCCTTTAGATTCAGTAACTTTACGTTATGCCTAAGAATATAAAATTTCGTAATACCGTAAAGTAATCCGTTGCGTATCATCAATAGTTGTGGAATTCCAAAAAATGCGTAATTTAAAGAAGCAAACATTTATGACTTCTTGAATCCAATTTTATTTAGATAAATACTAAAACAATGATAAAGTCTTATTAAAGAAAAATTACAGTCGAAATAATTTTCTATGAAACTATACCTAATGTTTTGTAAAACATTTTGAAACCTCTAACAACACGCTTATATATTACGAGACTTTTTTTAATCAAAGTTAAGTATTTTCATCTTTAAATAACATTTATCTATTTATATCTTGGGGCAGTGAGTCAACTGTTCTCTACACATAATAATTACTTTGAGCAGTATATGTGCTTAAGTCTACAGTAAATTTTCCATAAAAAACAGTGTAAACGAAATTTTTTTAGCAAAAAATGGAAGAGGAGATCCCAGATGGATTATTTTTCTCATTTTCAAACTTCAGAGTATGCAAATTTTGAGTTTGGCGTAAAAAAAGCGGCTTTAGCGGCAGTGAATGAAATTTGGTTTCAATTTAATGAAAGATAAAGCAGAAAAGAATGATCGACATTCAGTAAGTGCGTTCTTTCGATAAATGCGATGTTTTTATGGCCATTTAACCAAATAAGAAGCTTGAAGAGTTTTCAGTTGGTTAGAAGGAGGGTCAAATACAAGTCGAATTAGCAGAACCCACTGGAGTTTCCCAAAGTGGGATTTCCAGGATCTGGAAACATTTTTTGGACACTGGAAATACAAGTCAAAGACCGAAGTAAGGTAGTTCAATGAAAATCGATATTTAACACTAACGTCTCGGAGACACCGAAATATGAGTGCCACTCTTCTTCAAAAACATTTTCACTCTTCTACACACACAGTTGATGTCGTCACAGTTTCCACAGGAACCGGCTTCACGCAGTAGCCGACCCAAGTTATGCGTCACACTAACAGGGTCGCATGGGAATTGGAGAAGAAATGAATGGGATGGCACACTATTCTTTTCTCCATTTTTCTATTCATCCTGACAATAGGCGTATATTCATCTGTATCGCAAGGAACCGCCCTGTACGGAAGTGTCGGTGGTGGGAGAAAGATGGTCTATGCTGGCATGTCCATTGATGGACGCACAACATCATTCGAAATGGAGCTCTGACCCTCAGACTTGTTGCAGTCCCTTACGTAATTGGAGATGGACGAAATTATCCTGCTAATTGGGTGGATCATTTCCTTTTCGAGGAAGAAATCACACGAATAGAATGACCAGTGTTCACCGGACATAAACCCAATAGAGCATGTTTGGGACATTCTAGGCCAAAGATACTCAATTTGTGGACCACTAGACTATTCTGAGTGGCCCGGTCATATAGCCCGTAGCACTAAGAAATTCAATTTTTTAGAACAATGTATTGAAAATTAAACGGGAAATTCTATGAATCAAGCAATCAAATATATCAGTTTTTCTGTCGGTGTCTTACTGGTATGAATTCCGAGATATTTTTCTTTCTTTCTGTAACTACAACGGTTTGTGATAAAGAATAACAGTGGAGTAGCGATCATTTTATGTACGAAAATACCTTATAATTACTTTTCGTGTCTTCCAAGTGAAAAAGGTCCAAAGAAAATAGGATTTTCAAGATGATTGGGATCTTGACTATCTCATAATGAAAAACAAACATGGATCAACAACTCATTTGATTTGTACTAAAAATGTTTTATTTAAAAATATATAATGTTGTTCGTCATTTTACCACTAAATACAAATCTTTCAAAGGCTTCTTTCCTAGAGGATCTCTTTCAAGAGACGATACATTGGCTTTCTTAAAAAAATATTTGGAATAGTAACAAATTATTTTTGTCTGTGGTAATATCACAAAAGGCAGAGGTAATAAAGACATCATTTGAAATATGTTATATTATTGATAAATATATAAAATTGTTTACTGATTGTTTGGATGGAATTGTATCATTCTATATTTGTGCTTGATAAAGATTGGTATAGTATCAAATCAAAGCCCCGAAAATGTATTTTAATATTTTTATCAATTTTTCGCAATTAAAATATCTTTGGACTTATGGCAGCCCTCCCCCTTTAATCCTCATGTTGCGGCCCGCGTGAAATAGTTATTACAAACATGTGGCTCGACGGGAAAAGGTTGAGTACCCCTGTTCTAGGCAGATGAGTTCCTGGCCCCCCCCCCCACAAATTATCTTAGAACTGTAAAGGGCTCTTCTGGAGGAATGGAACAGATCACCCAGCCCCTCCTTAATAGATTCATTGACTCCAAACCTCAAAAGTGTTCAACATCGCTGGCCATCCAGGGAAACCATACTTTCTACTAAAAAAGATTTTCATTCAAGGAAACACCTTTTTTGTTCGTTTTTTCTGATAGGGACAAGTTGGTTTTTAGTTTTGTACCCAAATGGTCCATAAAATGAATTTTTTTCTGCCAAACATGCGTCCGTTTTTTCTGATCTAGCCTATCATGACTGTCGATCATGTATCAGGCAACTAGTAAATAATTTCCCAGCTCTGCTAACATCTACCTCTGTATCCTTTGTTTTGAGCAGTGTGTAGTAACATAGCAAAAGAACGTTTTCTTCAAGGGCAGTGCATTGATTTATATTTGAGCATATATATACATCCTTGTTTTCTTTATATGAAGGCATTCACTTTGTTTTATGTTATAACTCTTCACGAACTTAAAAGTTGGAAAGGAAATTCATTTGAATTATTGTTAAAGGGATTTTTTTCCCTTTTCATTTTGACATTCTTAATGCTTGATCTCCAAAGTACATTTATCTTCCATAACAAAAGATAGTACTCTGAATTATCCCAAAAGAAAAAAGAATCGTACATTGGCAAGTACAACGAAAGCAGCTCTTTAAAAATATCTTTCAGGTTTTATATTTAAGTAGGCCCTTCATATGATTAATATCCAATTTTCAAAATGATAAACAAAGGCCGTGGGTAGTCTAGTGGTTAGAGCATCGGAGTCCAGACCGGAAGGTTCGATGTCCGATACCACCAAATACACGGAGTGCATGCTCGTTAAATCAAGGGGTCCGAAAGCCTTGTGGGCGGTCGCAGCAGAAACCACGGGTGCAGGGGGCTGGAGAATATTCCCCTACCCTTCAGTTCCCTGCCTAAATTATGTAGATAGGTGGTGTCGCCATCTATCGTGTAAGAAGTTCAACCTGTCTCAGGCTATGGCAACTTTCATTCCTTCCCTTCGGGAAGGATACAACAAAATGACAAACAAAAGCTTAATTTGCTTACATCACAACCAAGTCCTCATTGTATCAGTAGTATTAGAAAATCAATAAAGCTATTTCTTCTAGTAAGTTCTAGTGAAATAGTTAAAAACAAATGGTTTTAAAACCTTTGTGTATGCACACATGTATCATTATATATATATAAATTTTCTTTTCTAGAATTTTATTATTTGCTTGACTGGCAAAATTAAAACATGCCTACTTTATGTATAAGAAGATAATGATTACATTTATATAATTAATAGCAAAGACAACTTCTAATCATAAATAAGTATTGAAATTGTATAAAAAAATTCTAATGAACAAAATAATTTTGTTCTCGTTGTTTGAACTGATTGCTTATGAAAATAGTACTCTGAAGAATAATGAAGGGGGGGGGGGATTTTGAACCCTTGTCAAGACGCGCGCACGACACCTGAGATGGCTCTTCAAACCTCCACACCATGCTAACAGGCTTATTCAAATTAGCAGAGAAAGAAACGTTAAAATGAGATCAATACATACAAAAGAAAAATTCATTTATCTTTCATTTGAAGCCTATTTCAATCGAACTATGCTAGAATGTTAGGAAAGATGTGCTTATTGATTATTTTATTCCTCCCGATATAATAACAATAAAATGTCCATTTAAATTAATTTAAAACTACTTACTTTGAAGAATTCAAATATAACCAAAATTTCATGTAAGAGTTGTACAAATCTTTAAGTATATATATTTAATTCACGCAGCGAGTTAAAAAAACAAAAGGGATATTATAAATATGTTTCTTTTTACACGTCTCTAGACTGTCTTTTGAAAACATCTATTTTAAAAATTACTTTTGTTGCTGGAATGGATACTCCCATGCGTTCACTTATTTATTTTACTTTCAGGTGTTGCTTGCGATTTTTGCTATTCATGAGCATTGATTTTTGTTCATTTCGTTGAATACTTTCATTTTGGACTTTTCATGTCATTTCTTATTTTTCTTCACAAAAAGGTGTTCACCTTCAGGCCGCTTCAGTTTGTGCTTTGTTAATCTATTCCTTACATTTATAGATAAACAATAGATTTAAAAGGTGATTCGAAATAAAAGTTCATGTATGAGAAAATATTTACAAATGAAACTAGTGAATGCATATACTATATACCGTATTTATCCGAATTGATGCAATGCCCCAAAATCTCAGCACGTTTTAGTGAAAAAATAGCGTAAAAAATTAATAGATGTTCGTAATTTAAAAAAATTAATGGGAACTAATGAGAAGTGAATTAATTTCTTTTACCAGTATTAACAATTTCCAATATGTACAAGAATTTTTCAATCTGTCAATATCATGTTCAATTTGCCCCACCCAACGAATTTTTGCGCCTTCAACTTTCAGTAACGCTGACAATGGAGAAAAAGAGTGATTCGAATCAAGAAGGTCACACAGGGTGTCTCTAAATTCATTGAGCAAGGGAAAATACACATAAGGAAATCTATCGGTTTGTATAGAAATGAGAATGAAAAATTTAGGAGAAAAAAATTAGAAATGGAAAAAAAATGACATTTTATTTACAGTAAGATCTCAATGTACCCTCCCCGACGTCGATACAGGATTGACAATAAAGGGGTTGTGGTAGGCGAGAGGATAAGGTTGCGAATCCGTGGACATTCTTTTGGTCGAGTCGTAGGTAGGAGTCACTTAAGAACCGCCATGAAGAGGAACTGACGTATATTCAATTTGTAGAAGCTCCCATTAGAGAGTGGGGGCCTTGATTATTCACCCAATTATCAGGTCCATTGCCTTAAAACACAGGCAATTCCTGTTGAAGCCAACATTTTTTTTACCCTTTTGTAGCCCGAAATCTTTCAGGAGGATCTCAACCCCCTAATGTATTTCCACCCTTGTGTTGCTTCACAGTGCACCGTTAATAATCAGTCAATCAAATAAGTCTAGTAAGTACCCATTCCAAGATACCACAAGATTCGCCAACATTTACAGAAGTGAGTGAATATTAACATCGCACTGTTCAGCTACACGAGCGCTTTTGGCCACGGACCTCGTCATTTTGAACCACGGTCAAGTGACGAGGACGACACCTGAGCTTCTCCTAACTACCACACCACACCGAAGTTTGAGCTCACTACAGATTTAACGTGCATTTCTCCCCTGCACGGCGGGTCTTTAGTGATACTAGGCTCGAACTCGTGACAAGCCAGACACGATCCTTGAGCACTAGGCTACCGCGGCGATTCACAGAAGTGATGGAGTCTCGTATAGACGAGTGCCTCGATCAAGAAAATTGATACTAGCAGGTGAAAAAGCAATAGAATCCTTTCGTCCAATCCATCGAAAAACAAATAATGCTCAATAATTTTGGAATGGTATGGAGCATCATTGTTCGTATGTTTAGAGTGCAAGAGAGAATTTTGGTTAAATTACGCCAAACATTTGTCAAAAATATTTTAAAAGTTTGGTTCTAAAGCCACAAGGTATTTCAAACAGCAGTTGTGTGTCAAGTCTCTTATCCAGATAATTTTTTCCTACAAAAAGATGCAATTTCTGTGCCGTTGTGGTAGTAAGTATGGGCCAGTAAGAAAATCATATATTCACATTTCCTGCGCATGTATCAATAAAAAATTAATACTGGATAGCTCGTGGAAATACAACATGCGAGTTAGAGGCTCCTCATACTTGAGACAAATTCAATTCCCAACCAATGTAAAAGAAGCCTCATTTATGAAAAGTAAATTTAAAGAAAAACTCCAAGTCAATGTATTTTCCTGCAAAAATCAACTTGATAACCATTTCTAACTCTCCACAGTGCTGTATAAAAAAATTCTTTGTATTGTATTTTTCTTTTAATTTCGGCTCATAAATTCAGGAACACCCTGTATATATATTTTGAGTTTTGGGGAAAAATCTTTTAAACCTTTAAAGATTGACTTCTAATGGGAGATTTTCATCTGAAATATTTCTAAATGAAATCCCTTTTATTTTAAATTTTACAGTTAACATTGAGAATTAATATATATTTAATGATATATTTCGCTCTTTCCGTTAAAACTTGTGACGATGGTTATGTATTGTATGAGATTTAAACTTAAAATATATAGCTTAGATTGCCATAAGATATTTTGAAAGAGAACATCTTTAAGATATATAATTAATGTTACTCAATATCTTATTGATATTTGAGAAATAAATCTATTACCAAGCCGTTCTATAAGTTCTGATAAAATTATTAACGAGTTAAAATAAAACTTCCTAATCCGATTTAAAACAAAGCCTTTTATTCAAATTATTGCAAATTTTATTCAAAATGACAGACTTTATCTCTCAAGGTCCATCCTTCAAGACTGTTGAAATTGGGCTGCCGTTCATCTTTGCCTGACCTCAATTCATGGTAGAGAAATCCCAACTGCCAATCTTTGTGTTCTTTCAACCCCCGTATCTAACACATTCTGCAATGCTGTGTATCGAACGTGCTTCAAAAAACATAGTATTGAAGGACGTTCAATTGGTTTGGAGGATTCTTGAAATATTTTAAAATCATTTTCGAATAAATAGAAAGATTTGCTTAAAAAGGAAATTATTTTGGAGGTTCAATTTTATACATTACCACATACTGTATTTGAAATTTAAATGTCAAAAAAGCTCTAGTTTTTTTTAATACACTCGATAATTTATGGGTTATGAACTGTAATGATTTATTCCTACAAAATGTTTTCCAATTGTGACTAATAAGTATTCATTACAAATTCTCCCATTTTGTGTATTATTTTACAATCTAATTCGCTTCTCTCTCTTCCCACCCCAGTTGAAACAAACTTTAAAACTGCAGCGTATGCGTCCGTATTATAAAAAAAATGCTTTTATTATCGAATTTCCTATAAAAAAAGTTTTAAAAGCTTCGTAAAATAGCTTTTTTTCAGTTTGGAAGAAATTTATGGTTGACCTGAAAAAAAATCTATAAAGTAATTTTCGGCGAGGCTAAATCTATGACAACTAAACAATAACAAGATTATTGATTATGTGGTGGAGAAAAATACGCATTTTCCTAATAGCACTCAATCAGCTCCTTTTCCTATTGGAGCGAAGGAAAACAAGGGACTTTTAATTGTAGATCTCTAATGCGTTTTTCTTTTCTGTCCGTAATGGAAGGGAAATAAGGGTGACTTGAATTTCCATTGCAATCAATTTAACAAATTTTATCAACAGTTATTTTCCAATTCTAATTTGACTTGATAACGATAAATAAGAAACTTTATACAAACTAGCGTTATTTTCAATCCAATCATTTCTGTCATGCAAAGATATTGGTTCTAGGCCCCAAGTATAAATTTTCCTTCAGAAGGCATTCGAGTAGTATTTAATGCCTTGAATTCCTGTTCAAGTGGATTTATTAACATGCCACTCTAAAGTAACACACATGAGCCACGAAACATTTCACTTGCCATCGAAGCTCTTGACTGGCACTAGTCCATGACTCTTTACAGTGAGTTTTTTTTTCATTGGAAAAAGGAATTGGGACTCAAAGTCAAATGCTAGATAGTTTGAGAGAAACAAAGTAGTTTTTCGCTAGATAAAAGGAAATAACCAAAAATATATCAATCCAAAACGGCTGTCGAGTCCAATCTTAATTTTAAAAAATATGCATAGTCATTGGATCGATCAACTCATTCAATTGACTTTTGGAGTCCTTTGAAATCAATTAGTATTACTTCTAAAAAAGGAAAGGATGTCTAGAGTGGAATCTATTAAGACGAAAAGCTATTTTCTTTTATTACAGTTTTGTCGTGAAATTTTATTGTTATTTTGCCCTTATGAGTGTGTGTGATCTCAAAACATTCAAGTAAATATTTTATCAACTGCTTCAAGTCAATTGAACCATTTGAGATGATTTCGAATCGAATGGAAGTACCGTTAACATTCAAGACGCATGGGTCTTCACACATTAATAGAAAGTCTGTGTCAAAGTCAATGGAATTCTTTTTTAAAAAGTTGGAAAAGAAAACGCATTATCGGAAGGCAATAGAATTCAGATCTCAAAAATTAAAAGATAATATGCTTGAATAATTGAACGCAATCAAGTGATCGGATAAGAAAGTCAACGTGGATCCTTTTCTGAATTAATCAAACGAAGACTTCTTAATCGATTGAAATGATTCCAATACGAAACAATACTAGAGGTTATGCAACATTAAGTCCAATAAGTAATAGACAATTTTTTTTAATAAAATAATTCCTATATATATACTTAGATCAACAAAGAAAAATTTTACTTTAGTTACCATCTATTAAATAGTTACAATTGATAGAAATATGTATATACATATGACAAAATCACATTATTAAATAACAAAATAGAAAGCAATTTTCCTTGAAATATATATCGTGTTGGACTATGTTTGTTTGTTACTATTTATTCATTAATAAAATTTAATTCTAATAAAATAGTATAGTAAAAAAGAAATCACATTCTCAGAAATTAGGATATCCCAGGTGGGATTCAAACCGACGACCTTTGGGTGAATGAATGAGTGAATGTTAACGTCGCACTATTCAGCTACACGAGGGCTTTTGGCGACGGACCGCGTCATTTTGAACCATGGTCAAGTGACCTGAGCTGGCACCCCCTCTTCTAAATACCATATCACACCAACGGGAGGACGTTTGAGCTCTCAACAGATTTGACGTGCATCGCTTCCCTACACGGCGGGTCTTCAGTGGCACTGGGATGGAACTCATGACACGCTAGCCATGATCCGATGCCTTGACCACTTGGCTCCCATGACCTTTGGATTACAAGTCCAAGGCGCTAGAGGGACACAATGAACGATTTTCTTTTCTATATATGCTGTTTGATTATTATATTTTGTTTACTATTTATTCATTTTTAAATTTAGGGCATTGAGTTAGATTGGATGGCTTGTACAAGTAAAAATGCCCCTGCAGCTTCAAAACGATGCCACAAATCATCAATCGTAGTGACTGGCGTATAGCGAGTCACTCGGCAACCATAGACCAAACGTCTTCTATTGGCGAGAGACCTGGTGAACGTACAGGCCAGAACAACAGCCAAACATTTTCCGTATTAGTGAAGGTCCATACAATACCGGTAACATGTGGTCATCTATTATCCTGCTGAAAAACGTAGCGCGCGATTCGCAGGGCTCAAATAAAGGGTAGAGCCATGGGTCGTAACTCACCAGAAATGTAACGTGCACTGTTTAAAGTGCCATCAATGCGAACAAGAGGTGATCGAAACGTTTATCTAATAGCACTCCATTCCATCCCACCAGGTGATGGGCCAGTATGACGATGACGAATGCACGCTGCTGCTAAGCACGGATGCGACCCTCATGATGCTGTAAACAGAACCTGGATTCCTATGAAAAAATGACGTCGCGCTATTTGTGCACCCAGGTTCATCGTTGATCACACAATTGAACACGCTCCTGTCCCGAGTACCGCCGAGAGTCCCTGCTGCGTCGTCGAACTGTTCGTGCACACACTTGTTTAGAAAACCCCAATTTTTGTCTCAGGACGTACCTTCACGGTCCATTCAGTCCCTTCTGGTAACATGCCTGTCTTCTCGTGAGAGGGGCCCGTTGAGATCCGGCATTGTATTGCCGTTCTGAGCCCATCGATTCCATATTCTGTTAACAGTCATTGGATCTCGACCGACGTGAACATTAATACTGCGATGCACCTCAATCTACAATTCGACCTTTATCAAAGTCAGAAATGTGTTGGTACGCATTTCTGCTTCCGACACCATAACTACGTTTCATCAGGAAACAACGGTCAAATGCAATGGATGTATGAAAAACCGGCTAAACAATTTCCTCATTTCAACACATTGTAGGTGTCGCGACCTGCTTTATCTGAATGCGCTGAAAAGCTAATCATTTACATATCACAGTCCTTTCTTCCTGTCGTTTAATTTTCACATGTGTAGCATGTCGCCTTCTTGGTTTAGTAATTTTAATGACCAATAGTGTATTTACGGGATCCAATAAATCCGCCAGTTAAAAGGTATATTTCTTAGAGGTCCAATTTCGTTACTAATTTATTAAATCATTACAGTGCTCTATATCATCACGACTTCCATAGAGCACCCGAAATGCAATAAGTCGAAAGACAAAACTTCTGAAGCAGGCTTTTTGGGGTGTTCTAGAGTGTTTCAATGCACTTATTCATACCACAACTAGTCAACAGACCGGTTCTTTCTCGTCCTCGTGTTACTTCAGCCCCATCAAATCAATCAACCCTACCATTTTCTCACACAAACGTTTTTTGGTTTAATATTTTATTTTTAAAATCAAAGTAATTTTCAATTTAACAAAAAGGCTCTGGTTTATTATCAACGAAAACCTAGTCCGTGTATTAAAAATTTTATCAATAAATTATGACCTGGTTCTTTGAAATGAATTGCTACTTTTTTATAGTTTTCCTCCCAAACATTCCATACTAAATGAAAATATACCGATATTTTTTAATCTTGTTCTTCTTACTCTATATTCTCCCCTTCATTGTTGGTGGCTGTAGAATCAGTGCATCAGATCATTATTTAATCTAAGGAGTCTTTGTTGTTTAGGGGGAATTCGGGAGAAGACCATGGCGAACCAAATGTTCATTGAAACCAAGACAATAAGGTGCGAACGAAAATGTATCCAATTAGAAGCCCTAGTGTTTTTGCATAAAGGTCTCTGATCGGATATATGCTCGCTACTTACAACCTTGGTGCGTGACCATGATAGCCTAATGGTCACGGCCACGAAGCAATGTCCGGCGTTGTAGAGTCCTGATACTACTCAAAACCCGACATGCAGAGGCGATGATACAAGCTGAATCTATCGTGGCCCAAAGTCTTGACATTTACGTTTAAGCTTGAAGAGTAGTTGCCAGCTCAAGTGTCGTCCTCGTCGTTTGACCCAATTTACGAGGTCAGTCGCGTTTCTTCATAGTGTGCGATACTAATAAGCCCTCACTTCTAATATAACAAAGATAAAATCACTTTTGGTTTGATGTACAAGAGTAGGATGAGTTGGAACGTCACACTACCAAGCATGGTCAGGGCTTGTTATTTGGAACGTTGAAGACGGAACCCTATGAGTCCAACTTAAATTAAGGCCTTTGGATTTCCCTCTGCACAAAGATTCCTTCAGTAGGAATAACACTGGTCACGATATCATTGCCACTGAGCACAACTGACAAAATCTATCGAGTATCCAGTGAGTGTGTGGGAACTGTTTTCATTGTTTCCATTCATTTACCACAGTATCACAAGAGTTCTCGAGGAAAACATTTTAATCGAAAAATTGTTTCATTACTGTTTTAAACTACGCTATTGCAGAGTACTCCGGTCAAGTGATACTCGAGAAACGTTCACAATAGAACTCTCACGATGAGTTTTCAGTGGCACCAGGGGGCTACCGTGATCACTTAAGGGAGTACAATACCAGATTTCAATCCATCTGAAACCGTTGAGTGGAGGATGACTTCAAGATAAATTATTGTTTCACTCTAAAGCAGGTTACATAAGTCATCCTTTCTGTGATCCCGAGAGAGCTCACTACAATGAACAAGTTCTCTGGTGGATTGATGTGGATTTCTCTCAACGGATCTGGGGTATTCTGAAACCGTTTCTATAAGTTCAGCGCGACTTTGAGCATTCCATTGAATTTTCTACATATATGGATTATTGGCTGGCATGCTTGTTGCTTACACACAATTTGCCACCTCATTCCATCATCTATAATTTAAAGAGATACACTGTACCTTTTTCAAAAAGAAAAGAATTTGGCGACAGTAACAGTAAAAATATTTTTTTTATATTTAGATCATATTAAGCTGTAGGAAAAATTCAGTTTGACCAACCTCTATTTTACAATTTAAACAAATTAGGAATTTTTCTAGTTTTTTTCTCACAAACTTTTATTAAATACTCAATTTTTGAAATTGTTTTGTCATTTTAAGGGATTTATGTTTCGTGTGTGTGGATTAATTGTAAACGAAAGTTAGTATGGATTTGAAAATCGGTTCCCCTTGCCGATTTTTAATTATTTTTCCAGATAAATCTGTAAAAACACGAAATTTTTTAAAAAATATATTTTTAAAACTGCTAAATTTAATAACTAGGGATCTCAGACCTAAATCAAAACTAACTTTTACAGAAAATACGCGCGTGTGTGTATTTGGCTGTATATACAAAAAAATTTCAAGATTATCTAGAGCAGAAAAGAAGCCTTGGAGATAAGAAAACACTTATATCCTAAAAATTGAATGTCTGAGAAAGCGCATTGAAAGTTTGTAAAGGCATGAAACAGGAACTTATAATGCCCGTGTAAAGCTCTAATTTTTCAATGTTATTTCCTACATTCAAAAACTACTTTAATAGGAGTGAAAACAATTTTTTAAAATCAAAAGATATTTTTGCATAATGATAGCATTTATTACGACGACAGGTTATTCAATTTAATCTTAACCTAATATTTTCCTAAAATTTTTGAAATTTAAAGCATTTATATGTACACAATATTGTTACTATATACAACTTAAGCTAAAAATCACCAGGTTTGTATAGAAAATTTGTTTCGGTTTTAAATTGGGGCACACAGTTTAGCAAATTTGAGTATTTGTTGCAAGACTTTAAAATACTATAGTACAGCACTACAGTATGTTTAATGGAGTTTGATACGTAATGGAAATATTCAGTTTTATCTGGAATACACACAATGATTTATGTGAGCAACTATTTCCTTTGATGAAAAATAACCGAATTTCAGAAAGGTTAAGATTAATAACAGTTATCAATAATAATTTCTTTAACTCAATATATTGAAGTCAATTTTGATGACTTGTTTTGTGAAAACAAATATCTTCTGAAGCAATAGAAGTACTGTTTTATATTAGAGCTATTTTGTTTTCTTATATAAACAAATATGAAACATTTACAGCTTGACTGCAAAACTAAAAAAGGAATATGAAACGACTATGCATGTATAATATAAAATGCATTGAGCTTGACATATTGAGTCTAATAAATACATAATAGTCTAAACTCTACATATACTTCTAACATAACTCTACATACAGTCTAAATTTACTTGTAAAAGTATTTTATTCTTTTAGCATTGAAAACCCCTACTTAATATAAAATAGATCATGTCAATATCATACGAGTTTGATATTTTGCTTTAAAGCTCAAACTCGTTGATATTTTTTTTTTGAATGAAATTCTCGCCCTATATGTATCATGTTTAGAAATTTTACCGGTTTATCGAGTTGTTTGCTTGAATTGCTTAAATAGATACAATTTTTAGAAAATTAAGATATATCGCTGCTCCTTATAGCATTGAACGCGTCAAAATTGTTAAAAATATGGAGCACAACTTGGGTTAGAGATTGATTTGTCAGTGAATATTAAATAGAATTTTTCTACACTAAACAAAAATAAAGAAATACTAAATATCACCAAAACTTGAGCTGAAAGGATTGTTACTGTGAAGCAACATTGAATCATGATCAAATGAAGATTGCTCTACACGACGGATCTTGAATGGCACCACAAAGCATAGGTGGAGCTTCATTATTTCAAGTAGGAAACATTCGAGACAAATGCCATTTCTTTTACTGATTTCAAAAGCAATCTTCTGCATCGATCCATTCAAAAAATTAGGCTTTGTTCATATTCTTTTCTTATTATTTATTGAAAAAATTCCATAACTATTCGAGTGGTTTAGGAATGCTCTATTCAATTATTTATAGCAAATCAGTTTGGGAAAATGCGGAGAAAAATCAAGTGATTTCCAGCAATGCATTGGACCCCACCCAGAAAAAATGAAAATGTATTCCAGACCCAAACTTTCAATTGGTTGAAATAACTTTCATGTATGTGCAAAAACAACCCATTTTTATTATTAAGGGGTCTCAGGGGTGTTAAAAATGTTTCGAGAGCACAAAATATGAACAATTTTCGACTAGAAATAATTCTTTGAGGTTAAAATGAAATAATTTGATTCTTTTACACTTTTATAAAGGAATAAAGTTTCAAAAAAGTATAAAATGTCTAAAATATAATCATAATTTTAAAAATAATAAACACATAAAAATAAGAAAATTTTTTGTAAGAAACAAATAGTAAGTTTTACGACGCGCATGATATTTTCTGCAATAATAATTCTAATTACTACCAATAAGTTGATTTATAAAGTCAAATATATCCTTATTACATGGTAGCGATTTTATATAAATAGAATAAAAAATGATATTTTTAAAAATAAAAAAGTACATTTTTTAAATTTTTTTTAAAAAATTTAATTTTTTTGAATTTTTTTAAAAAATTACAAATATGTAATACTATAAATAGCTAGGATTTAAAGATGATATAGTTTATAATTCTGTAAAGTTTTATGCATCAAAGTATGATAGTTTTTGAAACGCAATGCGCTTACGTGAAAAAAACACAAACTGAGAAAAAAGGCTTTAAAGTTTTAAATTGAATTTGAGAAAATAAATTTTAAAACTTGCATGCTAAAATGCTCCAGGATCATACGATATGCCTTCTTGTTGCTTAAACAGCTCAATTTCTTTACTCTTTTTAATTTTTTTGGCTCTGCGAGCTTCAAACGATGTTGCTAAGCTCCTCTTTCTTGACGTAAAGATTCGATGATTGTCACGTTCAGCCAGGGACACACAAACATTTTTGTTAATTTTTAAGCCAAATTTCTCTAAAATAGTAATAAGTATTTGATTTCCATCATTAAAAATGCTGGTTGCTAGATTTGCAGCAATCTCTGCAATCTGAAGGCTAGAATCAATCGTCTTCGAACAAAACTTCCAGATTAATGAATTTAAACTTTCATTAGGATTCTGTGTCTTACCTCCTAAGCATTTCTTCAGGAGTGCCAGATGAGATAAGTCTGCAAATACAGGCTTAATTACATCTCGAACAGCTTTCGCAACTGAGGGTTTGTGTTTATAATTTTGTAAATTATTAATTGCGGCATTATACTTACACTATGTATTTGGATTTGTAGGACAAAATCAGTGCATCGGTTCATCATCGGTGCTGCAAGAATGACCCCAAACAGCCCAAATGGCTTACCGCATTTCCTTTACACTAGTAGAATTGCATCGAATAGCATTACCATAGTAATGCGCAAGCTTATCAATTAAACTATCAGTTAACCTACCTTTACCGCCTATAGTTTTACCATCAGATAATTTCTTTTTACCATATACTAATTTAAGCTTCCTAAGCCTTGTACCCATTCTCTTTTGCACATGGCCTACACATTCTATTTTCTGAATAAGATGGTCATCGCCGTATGGATTGTTTTCAGAAAGGGCATTGCATGTTTTTGTGTCGCCATCTCCTATGTAGTTCGAATATTTCAGGTTGTGAAGCTTTTCTGATCGATTAAAAATCCTCAACATCCCGTCAACCTCCATCTTACCAGCAGAGCCAGAATAATTTTTTCTACGTGAAATCTTATGCACTCTTTTCCATTTATTGTACTTGATACCAAACTTTACCCCTTTATAACTGTCGCTTCATTTGCAAAATGAGGACAACACTTCCCTATCCAAAACCTTACCTGTTTCGGCCCCATTAGAGTACATACTCCAATCAACGATGAATGTCCTCTCGTCTTCCAGGTCCCATCACCACTTACCGTTAAAATGTTATCAGGTAACGAAGAATTTTCTTCGACAGCTGCCCTGTTCATGCTTTCTTTGGCGACTTCCTTCATATCAAGTGAAAGTTTATTATTAATAACATCATATGATTTTTGTTCAACAGGATTAGGAAGACTCATTACAGAACAAAAGGTTTTTAATTACTCTAAACCTTGACCTATGCATCTCATTGCTAAAATAGATTTTCTGTTAATTTCTGGAGCATTATTTTTATTCCCAATGTTTTCACAGCTTGAAAAAGTACAAATACTCCCACAGTTTTTACAATGTATTTCAAAATTCGAACATAAACCACGAGTGGATTTTTCATTAATTGTTAATGGTTTATGACAATTTAAACAGCATGATACTGACAAAATAGAGCTAAAGGTTGAAATAAAATCAAAAATACGATATTCTTTGAAGTTTTCACTTACCTTAACAAGATTTGACTTTAATGAAGTCTGAATTCCTGAAAGTTTTTTACTAGAAGCATTTTTCATTTCGGCACACTTACTTGTACTTTTCAATTCTGCACACTTCCTCGTATCTTTCATATCTGTAACATGTGAGTCACTTACCTTTAAATATTTATTTCCTCTAAATCTTTAGTTGGGGCGATTTCCCAACGATTTTTTCAGAATAAAACAACACATATTTTCGATTTAGATAAGCGTTTTAAAAAAACGTGTACTAAAGTAAACACAACAGAATCAAAACACGGCAGAATGAATGTGTTGAGTTGCAGGCTTCCTTCTGATCAACTCAAGCGCTTAAAATATTTCATGAGGCTTATTAAAAACAGAAAAATGAAAGGTATGCATAAATTTAAAAATAAATGAGCGTGGCATCTGTCCATTTAAAAGTTGTTATGACTAAATTGCTGTTTGCAATTTTTTGAATAACTTTCGAAGTTTTTAGAGTATTGTCACGTGGTTAGTATCAAAATGTTCAGAAAAAAAATGAAGAACAAGATATATTTTTTTCGAAAATTCGAAAAAAAAAAATTGTTAACACCCCTCAGACCCCTTAAAGCATGAAATTCTAGAAGTAGGAATGCTTAGGATGCATTATTGGTAGAGAGTTTCTTTCTCGAAATTTAAATTCATCACATTATGAAATTTTCTCTCTAGTATAGAGTCACAGAAATAGGCGCATTTCTTAGATTTTGTAGAAGTTTAAAATTGGGAAAAATTGTATTAAACATTTTTAATTGAAGGACGAGTCATGATCGTGACCACTACCAGAGCCCTCCCATATATTTGATAAAATTACTATTCTTAGGCAATTGAAAAAGATACGCTTTCAAAATTTAGAAAAACTTTGAGAGCTGTTCAAGAATTATCGCCTGAAGCGGATTCATTTCGGAAAAATGAACCCAAACTATATATACAAGGAATCTAATATCCAGAAGAACTAGATCGAAATTATTTTTTATTAATATACAGATCTCAAAGTGATGTAAAACAAACTAATTAAAGAGCTAAAAATAAAAGCTCTTTCTGGAATTAAGTCACTTAAAAATGAGTTGTAAATAGGAATTCCTGGAAAATGCAAAACGAATTATATACACACAGGACGAATAATTTTTTTTACAACTTTTATTGCATATATACGGAATTGTTTTTCCAACTTTATTATAATGGAGACGTCTTTCTTTAGTGGAATTCTCAATGCTTTGTCCATACAGAAAATTAAACACTCGCCTACTTGTACAAAAAATTTAGTTTGAAAATTAATCTTTGCGTGCTAGCAAAATTAGAACTATCAAAAATTTGGCAAATATTTATGATTGAGTACCATGAAATAAATTAAAATATGCATAGTAAGAACAAATTGCTGGAAATATTTTACCGTCTTAATTTTCCCCCCCTTTTAAAACAATATTGAAATTAAGACATTAAAAAAACCATTAATTTTTTCAAGTGAAGCAGTCTAAAGCAAAATGAGCGTGTATATTTACCTGTCTAATTGCAGAATTCCAAATATAAGTAAAAGGTTCATTCTTGACCTCTCTGCAACTGAATGGTCAGCACTAAGAAACCATTTAAAAAAGTCCGAATAATTAGCCGCCGTTGTATGAATCGATCACGAACTATTTGTTTGCTTTTTCAGTTCAACGTGCGTGAGAACTTCTCGAAAAATATGCCGTTAGTTCCGCGTAAAGCAATTCATTTTTAATAATTTAAATGCTTTAGAAATATGGATTTTATGCAAAATCGTTGTCATTAAATAAAAAGTCAGAATATAAAAACTAGTTTTATTTTTGAAATTCGTATTAATATACCTTTTTCTAATGTTAATTTATCACAGCATAAAATAAATTTATCGCGTAACATTGAAAGAATACAATTACAAGTTTACAATTTTTCCACATCGATACAAGTTTTGGAACAACGAACTTTGCAACAAATTCTTGAGCCTAAACAATGAGTATCTAATTCACAAGCATCTTGGGACCAGAACCAAAGGATGCAAAAGCCGGAGGGTGGACATTTGGGATTAGTTTTAGATTCGGAACCCTTTGTCGAGTTGATATTCTCAAAAGCTGATGACCCTTTGTTTAATTGCTTCAGTTCCACTACCCTAGTGAGATTAAACTGCGACGTTTCATTTTCTGAAAATACTTTTGTTAAATTTGTCTTATTTCCCGCTAGGATCTCTGTCAAATTGTTATTTTCAGCCATTTCCTGCGTTAGGTTGAGCCATTCCACCTTCCCATTTCCTTTCAGAGCATGTGTTATATTGAATTCATTTTGAGCAATTCCATTTGTTGAATGAAGTGGACCGTTTTTTTCGTGCAGTTCGGATCCATTAGATTCTAATATGGTAAAATTCCTTTTGAATGGATCAGTAGTGTTAAAAGACAAAATTGTTTTGTTTGCCAAGGCCGAGTTTCCAACGATTTCATTAAATGAATCTTGATTTACAGCCCCATGTGCGGGATCCAGAAAATTGTGCAACTCATTTGCTTCGAAAATATGATCGGTTAAAGGATCGGTGAAATTAAAGACTTCCATAGCTTTGGCAGCATTTCTTGCTACTTCAGAATTGATAAGAAAATCAAGACTAATGCCCGAGAATATTCCTAATGGATTTTTAGTTTCATTTAATTTTTCCGCATAAAATTTCTCGCTAACATTGACCAAGTTTTGTAGTATAGTAGTGCCAGTCTGATTTGTCAAGAACTTTGAAGGAAAGAAATCATTGCTACCATTCAATTGCCTTTCATGGTCTAAAAATGTTTTATTTAAATCAACCTCTTTATGAATGCCCCCAATAAAATTCGATGCATTTTCATATCTTAAAACATTTGGAGACGTACTGTTAGAATGATTTCTAAAATCTTGTTCATTACTTGCAATATTCAAAGGTTGATTAACTTGAAGAGTTTCAGTTCTCAAGACACTTTCACCTAAAAAAGTAATTCGGGGTATTATATAAAATGATAAAATTTCCACTATTTAAATTCATAATATAAGATACAAACATGGTTGTGTCTGCTTACTATCTATGCAAGGCTGTCTTTTCACGAACCGCTGAACGCAGGAACGTGTCAAAAATACCAAAAGATGGGAAATGATCCAAGGAAGCCATTTTGACCATTTAAATTCCAATATTGTTATTAGTTAAAAATATATTAAAAACCTTAAAATGTATGATTGATTTACCCTTTTTCCCGTCGTTTTTGAATCAAACAGCTTATCTTTCGTATTGCAATCAGAAAAAATAATTACCGAATCGGAAAGATAGTTCATTTCGCCACTATGATATGAATATTTTTTAAAAACAAGTAAAAATTTTTAAAGTCAATTAATACATAGGTCATCAAAAAAATATTTTGGTACTTTCCTTTAGCCAGGCGCAAATGTCGCCAATTGTGAACCAAACGCGAGCCAAGTCACCAAGAAGCGAAGCGAATAACAAAACAGTCAACGGAATAAAAGCAGAAAACGTTCACCTAGAAATATAAATATCAATAGTATGTTAAATATTAATATTAAATTTTTAATAAGATTACACTGCCAACGTACTCCGTCACAAAAAGACAGTTTCATAATCTGATCTCTCGTATGTTGTATTCTTTGAATATACCTTTCTCTTGGGGGAGACTGCATCTTCAGTCCAGGCCAAATTCTAAATTTATCATTTTTAAAACAAAAATTAAGATAGAAGAAAGGTAAAGTGCTTTGCTTTGAATGAATTCAGAGAATAGAGCACATGGCCTGAAACGAACATTTCCCTTATGTTTGCAAGAAATTTGGCAGAATTCTACATTTAGCGATTTTTCTCTTGCGCCCGGCTAACAGAAAAGTACCAAAATTTTATGCGTTACTTTTTATCAAATAATTACAGTTTCTGTAAATATGTATATACATATGACAGACACCCCTTTGAAATTAACATTAAAAACTTTAACCACATTAAATTTTTAATAGAAGTTTAAAAAATTGGTAAGAATTTATCTTAAAACCAGTGTAAAAGGAATGCTGATGTCTAACTAGCATACGATTTTATTCTGGTTAAGTGAAATCTTCATCACAGAATTAACAAAAGTTGTTTTATCCAATGGTGCTGCCACCTAGAGGAATAATATCGACACAATTTTCTCTTAACTATAAGTTTATTTAGTGAATTAATATTTGAAAAAAAATGTATTTGAACTTAGAGGATGAATAAAGAGTATTTTATTAACGATTGAAAATTTGAACAAGATATATAAATATTTATAGGGAGAGAATTAATAGGAAGAATTTAATATTTTGCATTTTTTTAAAAATTAGTTCATTATGACGTGTTTTTATGAAAAAATATTTCAATCTCTCTGTATGGATTTCTTATAATTGTAATCAATCGACCCTCAATACAAAAGATTCACACTTTGCTCTTTTAGAAACAGTTTTTAGAAATCAGATTTTCAAAACCTTTAAGATTTTAAATACTTGCATTTTGGCTTAAACATTTAATTTCTGCATTAATAAAAAGAATCAGAAAACATATCACGTGTGCCAAACGTTATTGCCAGTGGTTTGACCGAAGATTAAAAAATTTGTTTACAGGTTGCGGATTTTTAAAAAAGTTTGTTTTCAGTCTATATATAATAGACTCTTCAAGAATTTATTAATACAGTTCATTCCTTACAATTTGTATAAAAATTACCGTTGTTTTGTTATTGATGTGGGAAGTTTGGAGGCTTCAATTTAAAAATTATGCCCTCAAGAAAATTTTAAACTTTATATATGAAGAGCTACGTTCCGAGTAGTAAGCAGATCTTTGCGTTCAGTTAATTTCCATCTTGAAAAAGGGAAAAGATACCCAGAATGTGGTTGATGCACATCAAGACTCTCTGAAGAAAAGTATAACAAAGTAGAAAAAAAAAGGAAATTATCATAAAAGGAAATGGGAATTTCCCTGTCTTACTAACACGTCCAAATAGATTCTCAAATTTCATCACCGTTTCATTTGATTAACTCTTTAATTTGTTTAAATTAATATTTTTTTATATAAACTAGGACAGCATTGTTTATTGTAGACCATAAATTTCTTAATATAATCGCATGTTGTCCGTTTTCCCGAGAATGGAACTAGATTTTTTGTCATTTTTATAAGCTAATGGTATATAACGATTAATTGGTAAATGAACATTTGTAATGAATTTTATTATTTCAAATTCTAAGAAGGGAATTGTTAAAATAATGAAAATGTTTTAGTTTCGTATAATACAATTTTACACCAGATATTTAAATTACTTTATAAAAATGTCTTCCATTTTTCAAACATTCTCGTAATTTATGAGTGAGTATATTAACGTCGCACTGTTTAGCAACACGAGGGCTTTTGGCGACGGTCCGCGTAATTTTGAACCATGGTCAAGTGCCGCGGACGGTACCTGAGCTGGCACCCTCTCCTAACTACCACACCCACCAACGGGAGGACGTTTGAGCTCTCGACAGATTTAACGTGCATCCCTTCCCCTACACGGCGGGTCTTTAGTGGTACTGGGATCGAACTCATGACACGCTAGCCATGATCCGATGCCTAGACCACTTGGCTACCACGGCCCTTAATTTATGAGATGCTGAAAGAAGTCATTGAAACAATCTTCAAAACATAAGAGCGAATGTTTCCATCATAAAAATTCCTTTAATTTTTTTTCCTTATATAATGAAGGTTTCAAATATTTCCATTGTTTTAAATTCTAAGAAAGTATTGTTATATAGAAAAAACAAAGCTCACATTCATTATTTTATAAGACATTGCAACTATTTCTTAAAGGTGACACTGAGAAAAAGATGAATACATTAAAAATAAGAAAATGCTGAAAAGTTCAAATAATATTTTTAATACATTTAATGTAAATAAATTTCAAGGTTACCCTTTCCTCACGGTTCTTTACTTTATAGTTATATATATTCAATTTAACTTTCAAACTTCCAGAAACAAGCAGTCGTTTCAATAACGCTAAAAAAATTTTAAGTCAATATTTAACGATATTAGATTTAAATTAATATTTTAAAAATTAAAGCAGTATTGTGTGTTTTAAATTATTCATTACTTATTTAATAATAAAAGCTTACATTGTCCATTTTCTTCTCGATAAAACTAGATTGGTTTATTGAGACATTTTTATTCTAATGGAATGCAATGATTGATTGGTAAATGGAAACTTCACTAATCCATTTTATTTTAGATTCCAAGAAAGTATTTGTTACAATAAAGCATATGCTTAGTTTTCTGCAATACAGTATATTAGATACGTTTTATTAACTAAAGCTGTGTTTTGTAAATTATAATCGACAATAGAAATTTAGAGGAAGATCTTATTACTGGGGCTATAAGTAGGGGGGGGGATATTTTACACTCAAACGTCCGTGCCGGGTAAACGCCGGGTTAAAGGAAGATAAAAGAAAGCTGTCCGACAAAGAAAAGTCAAAGAAATTTTGAAAAAGGGAATTTAAGTTGTACATTATTATAAAAATCACAACCACCTGCCAAAATTGAGAGGGGAACATTTATACTCTCGAGAATGCCCGTGCAAGGCCGGGCCCCATGCTGCTAGTAAATTTTTATATTAAATGACGCTTTTAAAATAGCAGGGACGTGAAAATGCTTCAAATTTTGCATTTTTTGTAATTCTTTGAAAACGAAGGGCACTTTGCTGCATCCATAGATGCATTATTTATGAGAATTCGATCAACAGAACGCTAGAAAATTGAGTTAAAATTATAAACAAATGATGCAACTAAGATTCAGGTAAACTTTCTTCAAAATTCATTTTGTACATAATGTTATAAAAACCAATTTTTCTATCCAAAGAATGTAATTTTTCTGTATTAAATGTCCAAATTTATTGAAAGTTCTGCATTTTTTGTGCAAAAATTACGGAAAATTTAAATTAGTTACAAAACTTTAAAATAAAATTTTGTTTTTTGAAATGTTCATTATGTTTAGTTTTGCATTTATAAATATTCAAGGTAGTGTTTTTAAATTATAAATCAAGTAGATATAGTACAAAGTGGATTTTAAGCATTATTCTAAATTAAAAACAACTTGTAAAATAGACATTCCGTTTTTCCTTATAGCTTATTGTTAACATTTGAATGCTCATGAATAATTCTATATGTTTATAACTGTTGGTTTTACTTTAAAATAAATATTTATATGTACGAGTACAAAGAGATTGTTATAATTTTTAAAAACAGTTCCAATAAAACTAGACATCAAATTAGTTTTTTTAAATTCACCAAAGACATTTTCTTTATATATTTTTATATAACAAAATATTTATCTCAGGAATTCTGTAATAACCTGTAATTATGATGTTTTTAATGTAAAGTAAAAATACTAAAACTTAGATATAAAACTTTGGTATTTTAAAATGGAAGGTGGGAATCGTTGATAACACGTGTTGATGAAGTAGGCAAAGAGTAATTAAAAATACTTCTAAAAAAGTCTAGAATTTTAAACTTACTATTTAAAAACTGAGTAATAATGCAAAATAATCTAATTATGGTAGGGCTTTATATTGTATTAAAAATATTTTACAAATCATAGATAAAAATATCTTTATTCGCAATTTTCTCAAAATGCATTTTTAGCGATTCCGGTACATTTTTCAAAATCTACTTTACCTTTTATAGTACTGATATTTTGCATACTGTAAGATACAAATTTTCAACAAAAGGAATGAATTTTTTTTCAAATAAATATTCACAAATTCAAGATTTAGCACAATTTCTGCATAAACTTTAAAGAAAATTTGTATTATTAAATTAAAAAAATTAAAAAATTTTATAAACTTATTTTTTAAAATTTCATTTATTTTGTGGAATGTTATGTTTGCAAAAACTAAAATTTTATAGCTATATATTCAGTGGATTTTATGCAAAATATACCTAAAGGAAAGAACACATTCCTCGAAAATAAAGAAATAGTTATAGATTTATTGCTCATACAGATCTATTTGTAATTTATAATGGCATTTTTTACATTAACAGGTACATATACAGAAAACCCAGCGTACAAATTTTACTTCAGTTTCTCGTAATTTAAGTGAGCCATTTAAATTTGGTGTAAAAAAGTTAATTTTTCCTTGTCGTAGACGTTCCAGTAACCTTAAGTGGTTTTGATGTTTTCTGAAGTAGTGAGTGAATATTAACGTCTCGCTATTCAGCTACACGAGGGCTTTTGGCGACGGACCTCGTCATTTTGATAAACGGTCAAGTGATAAGGACGACACCTGAGCTGGCACCCCCTCTTCTAGCTACCACACCAACGGGAGGACGTTTGAGCTCTCGACAGATTTAACGTGCATCGCTCCCCTACACGGATGGTCTATAGTGGTACTGGGCTCCAACTCATAACATACCTGCGATGATCCGATACCTTGACCACTCAGCTACCGCGGCCAGGTTTTCTGATGTATAATGGAAGGAATAAATACTTCTAATGCAAGATATAAAGAGCTAAATATTTGTTACGATGCAATTAATAAAATGTTTTCCGTCTCTTAAATCAACCTTTTATGACAAAATATATCTATTGACATTTTGTTTTAGAAGGAATTTCAGGGCTCTTATCTAATGGAGAATGAGTTAAAGGAATTGCGAAATAAATATTGAAGTTTCCGTAAAGGCGGAACAGAATGCAAACCTTTTACCTAATTGGCTGATAAAGTCTATGAACACAATCGGGAAATTTTCTTTTGCTTATGGCACCTCTAATATCGGCGAAGACTGGAAAACTTAGTTCAGATTTAACCTTCTATTACACCTTCATTCAACTATTCTCTTCAGAATTGAAATTATCCCCAGGGAGAGTATTTACGACGCACTAGAAAGCAACACGAGGGCGACGGAATTCTGAACCTCTGGCAAGTGACGAGGATGACATGCGAGCCTAAAACCTTACTCTCATAACTTCCATACCACGAGAACGTGAAGACTTTGAACCCCAACAGAATTAACGTGCCTCAAGTCTTCTACATGGTGCGTTTCCAGTAGCATCATAGCTTGAAACCGCCACTTTACAACGTTAGACACGAGTTCGTGACCACTACCATTTACTACTAAGGCCATTAATATATATCCGGAATACGCCGAAAGTTTGTATCATTTAACGTGTATCCAACTCATTATATATAGGTAGATATCGGTAGGAATACATTTTTGAAAGAATGCTTCCGATTTTACCAGAAGCTAAATTTCACTCTATCAGCCTGTTTACCATAGTTTCAAATGGGAATTTTAACTAATGCTCGTCTCAGTTTGGAAAGAATTATGGTTTATAAAAAGAGACAAACTAAAAGTATGGATAAATAGTTCTGTTTGATAATTAAGCCTTATTAAATCCAATGAAGCATTCTTGCCGTACAACCACAAACTCTTACTACGCTCACATTGAAAGAACCAACAGGACCATATTCAAAGAGATTCTATTCAAACGGAGACAGCGATTTATCATAAAGTTTCAAATAACTTGCTGAAATTTTTTTTTTATGTTCTGTAGAACATAAGTGTTTTATCCTTCAGATTTATCAATGTTTTATTATAAAATTTACTGTCCTTTATGTGAATATAGTCACCGTTTTTCTTTAAGGCAATTTCGTATAATAATTAAGATAAAAGGCTTTAGTTTTTGTAAAAGTTAAAATCTCTTATCCTGAAGGTCATTTCAAAAAGGAACAGCAAAGTAATACATCGAAGTTGAAAAATTGAGAATTTGCTCCTGATTTTTTAGTTCAGAGCGCTTATATGTAATTTTTTTACCAATTTTTTCCTATTTCAGTAGTAATAGTTTAAATCTTTCAATTTTAGTCTTTTTTTTTTTAAATGCACTAAATAAATCTAAAATCCACACAAAAAACCCCCCCTTCATATCACCATTTTTTTAAAAAAGCTGTCACAAGTAGTCGGATACCTTAAGATACGAAAGAAAAAAAAAGTTAAAGATAAAATCTAAGTTTAGTTCACACTTTAGGCGACGGAAAATAAAAATTCAAACTGCTCGATTTTTCTATCACATTAATTTGCTAATTTAACTATCTCCATTTTTCTAGGACATTAATTTGCTAAATTAACGATAAAGATATGTACGGGGTAACTTGAAACGAGCAGTCTTTCTCGACATTTTTTTGGGGTCAGTTCTGAAATTGTTTTAGTCAAATTAAACTTTTCGTATATATAGGTTCGTAATGTATAATTGAATATTCTTACTTGTATTTCTCAAGGATGAACTAGATTCCCCATCAGAATCTTCATAAACTGGATCTCGATTTGGAATCATTTTATCGTTTTGGATTGAATTTATGTTCGAAACATCTCTACTAGTAGAATTGAAATGCTCTGAAATATTTTTCCGTTCAACAGTAATTAAAATTTTATTTTGAGTAGGCCGGGGGGTTCCGACACTTCTACGTTCATTTTGGTCCGATTTAAAATTCCTTGATACAACGCCCGCCTTGCATCTTATGATACATAAAGTCACTAAAATTACTATCTTGATATTCATTGTCACTGGTCTGTCTACTGTTGCAATGAACTATTTGCAATGAGACTTGATATAGAGTTTATGAATTCACTTCTGATCATCGGCTTCAATTCCATTTGTTTGTCTTCGAGGTAAAGGACTTGCTTACGGCACTCATAGACTGTGGTTTAAAATAGAAACTTATTCGTCTGAGTTTCGCTTACCGTTAATTTAAGTCCTTAATGAATAACCGCTCATTCACACTAGGGTGAGAGGTCAGGATGTTCCGAGAGTCTTGCTGGCTATTGCGTTGGTGTGAATGAGCCTTGATTGATTAAATAATTGTGTGTGTTCATTAGTGCCTCACTGCGAAGATACACAAGGGCTATTGGTGACGTTATTTTGAACCATGGTCAAGTGACGAGAATAATATGAGAATGAGCTTTTATTCCCTTCTTTAGACAGTGACCGCGGTAGTTGATGGTTAGAGTCGAACTAGTAACTGGGTTGGCTTCTGTCAAGTCGATGGTTCGAGTAGTGGTGGCAATAAAGATTTGTTGTGTGGAGGGGTTGATGTACGTTAAATTCCTGAGGATCAAAGTCCTCCAAATAGAGTGCCGTGAAAGTTTGGAGAGTGGAAAGCTATCTCAGATGTCGTTCTCATCACGTGACTATGGCTCCAAATTATGAGCTCTGTCCCCAATAAACCTTACGTAGTTAAAAATTTTTTAACAATAATAAACAATTATTATAATTATTTTTGGAGTGTATTTTTGTAAAGTTTTGAATCAAATGATTCAATGTCAGTGATGTCAGTATGACTATTTCTTAGGAGAGTGAGTGGATTGTGACAAGGGGGCTGATTGTATTGCGACATTGTAAGCTGTGTGATTGTAAGCTGTATTGTGAGAAGCTGATATTGGAGTTTCGGAATATGTTTTGTGTTTGGGTGTTCTATACCTACTTCTGAAAGTAATGTGTGTGTGTTTTAATTTATACACTTACAAGGACTTGGTAAGAATAGTTTTTTTTTTTTACTAAAGCAACTAGACTCAAGTTGAGTCTTGTAAAGATAGAGACATCTAATGCCAAAGGGCACATTACCGATGGAAAACATGATGGAAACCGGGAATATAAAGTATTTCCATACTCCTACGTCTAAAAAGGAACTCTTGTTATGAGCAGGCTAAAGGAAAATAACAGAGATAAATATATTTTAAGAAAATAAACAAAAGCCGTCATCTCTCTGTATCCCCAAAACAAACCCTCAACTACGACATACAGTCCGTCAAAAAGGTTTTGGGACACACTACCAGTTCATAGATTTTCATTGTAATATTTTACTTGAACATACAATACAAAAGAAGTAAATGTTATTTTGGTAAACACAAATAATAAATATTTGAACAAAGCTCATACATTAATGCAATTATAGTTAAAATTGAAAATAAAAGAAATCTAGTTAAGAAAAGTGCTCAGAAAAGTATTGGGGCACCTTCCCAATAAATTAATAAAAACAATTCAATCTCAGAAATTAATATCTTGCAGGTCCACCGTTGCTTTTTATGACCTTTTGAAGTCTATTTGGCATGGATCGGATCAATTTTTTGCAAAACGATCCATCGATTTAAATCCACTCTTCGACCAAATATTTTTTTAAATCCTGCTTGTTAGAAATTTGGTGCTCATATAGTTTTTGCTGCAAATAATCACACACGTGTTCAATGGGATTAAGGTTTGGAATATGTGCAGTTGTCTTAATAACACTAGGGCAATGGTAGAGGACCCATAACTTGTAAATATCTTCAGTAATTTTTGGGTTGTCTCGGTACAATTTAAAATGTCCTGAGATTCCCAACTTGCTCAAACTTTGCTTTAAATTTCTCTTGAGAATGTTAAGATAGACATATTTATTCATTATACCATCAATAAAATATAAGTTTCAAACACCAGAGCTTGTGCCATGCAGCCCCAGACAATTTGTTTACCCCCTCCATATTTGACAGTACCCTCGAAATTTTTGACATGCATTGCTGTATTTGATTTCCGCCAAACTTTTTGCTTGCCATCCAATCCGAAAATGTTATATTTGCTTTCATCAACAAAAATTACATTTTCCCAATATTTTGTTGGCTACCTTACTTACATTTTAGCAAATTCCAACCTAGCTTGTCCATTTGCTTTTCTGATGTAGGCCTTTTTTTGAGGGGTACTCTGCCATGATACTTATGTTTTCTTAAAATATTTCTGGCAGTTTCAGAGAGAGAGAGAGAATATACTGATTTTCCGAACCTACTTTTATATTGCAAAGTAATTTTTAATGCACTTGTTCTTGAATTAATGCGTAGTTGTCCTCACAATCCACCTTTCTTCACGCTCATTAAATAGCCTTGGACACCCTAATTTTTACTTGTTTTGAACACTATTTGTTTTCTTAAACTTGCCAATGATGTTAAAAATAGTAGGCTTACTGAATTTCAAGATTTTTTCTCAGTGAACTGATTTCCCCTGTTTCCAATGACTTATTACGAGATTTCGCACACCAACCGATATATCTTTGTTTCTCGTCATTTTTTCAATATATATCCTTATTTGTTGAAAGCTTAATGCTTTAAGCTTTATGCTTAAACTTTTAGTCTAAAAAAGTGGCGTGAAATTAAATTCCATTGATGTGCTGTATATTTGTTAAATTTCTCATATTTCAAAAGTGTTCCCATACTTTTTTGACTCCAGTGTGGCTTTGAATTTTATTTAAAAAGCAAACGACAACTTCTATTCAAGAAGTATTTTGAAAATTTAGGCAATATTCCAAACATAAGCACCATCTCTAAGTGGACAAAAAGTAGATGAGAAGAAATCCTGCGTACTCGAATCTTGAGCAAAATGATCATTACTCCAGGACTTCTCCAAAATTCAATTTATTAGACAACGCAAATTGTGGCTCTTGTAATTGCTTAAATGACTTGAACCATATCTTGTTAAACTGCAGTAAATATACTCATCCTCAAAATCATCTAAAGTATTTCCTCAAAAATTATACACATTTCAACATGACTTTCAAAGAGCTATTGGAAAAAGTTATGTCAAATAGATCAACATTTAGACTTTTTGTTCAGAAAATAAAATATTTTGATATATATTAATTTGTAAATTCTTCTTTAGTTTTTTAGGGGATAATAGCCTTTGTTGCTCCATATCTCACAAAAAACTGTAACTGTAACTGATGTCAATATTGAAACTGAATACAATCGTCTTGCATTTAATTTTTAAGAAAAGTGGAATCAGAGAATTAAACTAAAGGTTATTAGTGACGAATCTCTGAAGTTTACACTCTATTCATTTAAACATAATAACACTTGAGCTGGAATCTCCTGCTTCAAGATTTCTCACAAAGCGAAAGAGGACTCGAGTTATGTTTGCACTCCTCCTTCAAGTCTCCATTATTTAACATGATGGCATTTTGTGTAACTGAAACTCAATTCTCAAATTCTAAAACAACAACTCTTCTGGCAACCACGCTTCTATGTATTGTCTCGGGAATCTAACAGAAACTTCTCTTTCCTTGCTTTCCTAACTTTATGTGGGCGGACCTCCAGAGTCACCAAATGGTCATGACCGCCGGCCAGTCGTGCCACTAAAGACCCATCACGTAGAGGGGACATTAAATCTGCCGTAGCTCAAAGTCCTCCCGGAGAAGGAAGTGCCAAATCTCGTCTTCCTCATTTGACCAACATTTCAAATCACAAATGCCCTCGCGTTTCTTTACAGTTACAAATCGATTCCTATCTTAAGTGAAATATTTATTTGCCGAAGGTAAAATAAATGCTAAATGAAATATTCATTTGCATGTTATTTAAAAAGTATTCAAACATTTCCAATATAAATAGAAAATTGTAAATTAGAAATTTTCAATATTTTAATTCACACAACTGAAATGTGTATTTTTTATATTAGTAGTAAAAAAGATAAATAAATCTATTATTTTAAACAACATATGAAAAATCATTCTTAAATCTACTAAACAGGATTCCATTCAATAGGTAAGGTTGAGTGGCCATGGTCACGAATTTGTGGTTTCTGTGTAGACCCAACTTATATAAGCACGGTACATCTGCTTAGGCTCAAATTGCTCACATTAGCGTGATGTAATGTCGTGATCCCTTTGAATTATTTCCTTACATGATAGTGTTAGGGATATCACAGCTATTTGCCCATAAGGCATTTGATTTCAAATCAACTAAACATAGCATTCAACTCAGTTGCAAACTTAGGCTCTTCACAGCCTTTCGCTAGAGAAAAATTCTAGGCCCGTGTAAAGTTAAAAGTTCTTGAAATGATTGGCTCTTGGGTGCAGCAGTCCTCCGCAACCCTTTTTCGTCTGAAGTCAGTCCATTCATGACGTTGCTCATCCGACTCCGGAGCTCCGTCCTCGATGTTCATCTCCCTTGGTGCTTGAGGTGCAGCTACCCCCAAACCTCTATCGAGCTTCTTTGAAGGAAAAACGCCTGAAGAGGATGGTAATGCAAAAGATTGAAGGAGACCGAGAAGGTCCTGCTAACTTGCGAGCTGATTCTGTAAACTTCCTGTGGGGTCACTTTCACGCCCCCAGTCATCTCTGATTGGCAAACGTAGCATACCTACACACGGCTCTCCTCATTTTGGTTCCACTTCATTGATGTTTGGAGATAATAGGCTGGTGCGTTTGAAACTAACTTGAGCGTCGTACATCGTTTACCATCTGGAGGGCAAAAATAGCCCTGTCACTTTGTCATAACAGGTCGATATTCTTATGCATTTCGATAGATTGTGATTCACATGTGCGAAGCGACCCTGTAACGGGTTCTATTCGGGCTTCTACTAATCCTCTTGGGGAAAATGCTCTTTTTTAACCGTGATATTAGTTTGAAAACTGCTTTTCGTAGAAATAACTTTGTTTATGCCAATGCAAACCTCTATCTAAGTGCCAGTCGTTGAGTAGACAAGGAAATGTTTAAGAGTTGCTCGTAAGCGGAAAGCCTAGTGTCAGTGACCAGTGGTCGCACATCGTAAGATTTAATCTAGAAGAAGGATTCACGGGAGAGTGGAAAGTGTCCCCTTGACGGTTGAACGAGTTAGCAAGTTGGAAGCAGTATCGTACAAGAGAATAATCCAGATAAGTGCTTACATGTATTTAATATACTACGGATAAAAAGTTGTTATTGCTCCTCGGGTTTAGTTATTTAAGTGAATTCTTTAGTGTTAAAAGTTGAATAAATGATTCTAAGATGATGTCTGTTTCTTCCTCTCCCCCACGCGACAACCGGAAAAAGAATATTGTACACAGAAGCGTTCTTTCGATAGATCGCTGAGAATCCAATGATCTGGGTGTGGGAGAAAGAAAAGATGTCTTTTCAGAATCATTTGTTATCTCACGGGCGAATGAGCCGAAGGGAACTTCTCAAGAGACGTGAATCGATCATTGGACTAAAATTACTTTTCAAAGAAACAAATATAATAAAAACACTTACATAGAGAATTTGGAAAGACACATGAGGTAAGATAGAAATGCCACTCCCCAGGTCCAGAATTATCAGAAAATCTCCAATTTCTCAAAAACTGCATTAAAAAAATTCATTTTTAGGAATTGGAGTGGAATGATACACACACGGTAACATCATAAACACGTGAATACAAAGGAAGAAAAGTAAGAGCAATGAATTGATAGCAGGAAATTTATTTTTTCATGCTATAAATTTCTAGCATGAAAAAATTGCAATAATATGTTATAAGGAGAGTTTAGAAATTAGAAAAAAAAATTAAGGTTAATGAATTTAACAAGGAATGTGACACCCCTGACTTGTATGATTTAAAGATGGCAATAATTCTGTCCACAGTTTAGTCCATTCAGTTCCATTTCTTCAGCAATAGGGTCTTCAGGGCATGTATACCACTCGGAGAAGGTTGTCTCCATGCAACTTTCTGAGTGAGTGTTTGTTGATGTCAAGCACAGCCCGAGGGCTATTGACCCTCTGAATCACAGACACCTGAGATGCCCCCCACTGCCCTAACTTCCACACCCCGCCAACGAGACACGACCAACTTAAGGGCCTCAGCTCCTCTATACGGAGGGAAGGAGGGGGGGGGGTCAGAGCTCCTCTGTACGAAAGCCCTTTCTAACCATGACCAACAGGCTACCACAACTACTTTTCTGAAGCAGTTTCAAGCATTTTCTATTGGGTTCAGAGCAGGAGATTTTACTGGACAAGGCATCCACTGAATGGCTTCATTTTCAAGACATTTATTAACGAGGTTTGCTTGATGTGGACAAGCTCTAGCGTTCATAAATAAAAAAAATCAGAATTTATGCATCTTTGAAAAGTTTTACAGAAGGTTCTAAAAGATCTGATCTTTATACCTTTGATACTGTTAGAAGCCTGTAGGGGCCTAAATTAATTCACCTCCCTCCCTATACTGTCTCATCTGCATTACGTAAACAGCCTCATTCTATGACAATCGAAGGAAAATTTCCCATTTCTGACTCCATCCAGAAGTAAAACACTTTAGAATAACATGTTTAACTAAGCCTCGACTGCATAATGTGTTTGAAAGAACACGGGTTCAATGGTGTTTACTCTAATTTTGATTTTCTTTTGCATTAATGAAAATGTTCCCTCTTTTGTTACTTTCCCCTTTTTGTTCCCTCTCTACGATTATTTTTTTATAATAACAATTCCGGTGTACGCTGAAAACTGTCAAGCAGACTATCTGTTGAGATTGGCAGTTATTGCCGTCTATCGGAATTGAGAAGCATTTGCTATAGATCGTGTCCAATTCTGAAAATGTTTCCACAGCATATCAACTGTATCTCCTGAAATATTGACACATCTCACTGCTTTTGTAACTGCTTACAAATCTTGGTTAAAATTCGCCTATTCGTCCAAATGATACATTTGTGACATAATAAACCGTTTTTATCCTTATGCACTAAAATCAAACAGCAAAAATTCACTCAGATATTCACTTTGCGTTTTATTCTGACGGGTGATTTAACGCCTTCATTTACACACCAAAAACGGTTGGGACAATTTGGATTCGCTAGTAAACCTTGTCTTGCAGATATTTAAATAAAAAAAAGACCACTAGATATTTCATGAAATATCATTATGTTGGAGTATGTAAAGAAATTTTATACATGGGAGTTATGTATATATTTATATATATATATATAGTCAAAATTTCTCTACAAGAGAGAGATGTATAAACATGATCAAAACTGAAAAGAATTGATATTGCAAGATAACCAGACAGTAGATTTTAAAAGGAAAAATGAAAAGTTAAAATAATAGAATTAAATATAAAGAAAATATAAAAGTGTATGTGGATGCTACAGTATTATAAACATTGCTGACTTATAGAACAGCTTATATATAAAATAATTTATATAAAAGTGGGGTTGAGCTTGTTTTGTGGTCAGCCAAACTTCCTCCTTACTGTTAATAATACTGAGCAAAAACCTATTGAAAATAATTGATAGAAAATCTAAATCCATTGTGAGAAAAAGGTAACTTACCTAAAAATTGCATTCAAAATTGCAGAGCCCGTGCTTAATCTCAGTACAATAAACAAGTTATTGCCAGATTCTGGACCCAAATGCAAATTCAATGCATAGGAATGGCTGAAGAGTAGCGCTGAGCAAAAGTATGAAAAGAATAGAAATAACAAATGAAGAATTGTAAACATACTACCATTGTCTTAGGGACACTAAGATTATATATGATTTAAAAAAATTAATTAAATTAAATTTAAAAAAATGTGGGAATCTAACCGAAATCTTCCAAAAAGTTAGATTCTTCAGATAGCGGGATTTTTTGATGGCGGGGCGCCTAGGGTTTTTTTTACGATCTATGGGTTAAGTTTGAATAAATCGACAGCGTAATTTAAAGAGACTTTTTGCAAGCGAAATAATTTATTATGAATTTTAGGGGGAAATTTACAAGGGGAAATATTTACAGGGTAGAAATTAGAACATGCAGATATTAAAAAATAGAAAAGTTTTATTCTACCCTCTAAGGAGGACGTTAGAGATTAAAAAAAACAACTCATTACGCAATGGGATTGCAACTTACCGCCTGGTAATGGGCGAGGGGGTGCGGATGGGCGAAAGCGCTGCTTCGTTGTTAAGTGTTAGTGAGCCTCTGTCGGAAAATAAGTTGCGTCGGCGTTTTATAAGCCCGCCAGATGGCGTTGATCTGGAATGCGCTGTTTTAACCAAAATTACAGTCCTCTGTACAGGGATATGATCTAACCTTTTACAAAGAAAGTTCCATGGGACACCCTACATATATATATATGTATATATATATATATATATATATATATATATATAATCAAAATTTCTCTACAAGAGAGAGATGAATAAACATAATTAAAACTGAAAAGAATTGAAATTGCAAGATAACCAGACAACAGAATTTAAAAGGAAATATTAAATATTAAAATAATAGAGTTAGGTATAAAATATATCTTACACTATTAAAATTCGAAGGTAAACAAACGTATCTATCTATCTATGTATGTGCGTCTATCTTCTCACGAACCGCACCACGCAGAAAGTCGCAAAAGGTACCAAAAGATCGGGAATTTTCCGGGGAAGCCGTATTGCCCATTTATATTCCGATATTGTAATTAGTTAAAAATATATTAATTAAAAACCTTAAAACGCCTAATTGTTTTACTCCTGCCGGTTGTTTACTTGGCGGAACTTCCCTTCCGTTTCGGCCGAGCGGTAATCTTACGTTTTCCACCATATTAAAATTGTCATCTAATTTTCGGTGTCGAAATTAGACAAAAAATAATTACAGAATCGGAAAGATCATTTATTTCTCCACGATACGGTATAATTTTTTTTGTAAAATAACGATATTTTCTATTTTTTTTCGAATTTTTTAAAATAGTGTTAAAACTGATGCGTTTTTATGAAAATTATTTCTAAATCGTTGGGTATGAATTACTTTTCGTGTTATTAAATCGATATTCTACACTAATTAACTTCAAGCCTTTCTCTTTTAGATCCATTCATTTAAAAAATAAAATTCCCAAAACTTTTTTTTAAAGAATTTTTAAAAAGTAGTCTTAATTTTTACTTCACATTGAACAACTTCGTCATTTATGAAGATAATCTCACAAATCCCTTTTTCCGTGTGTACAGTAATAGTATCCGTAACATATACGAAGATTGAAAAAATTGTTTCAAAATTACGGATTTAAAAAAAAAAAAATTGTGATTTTCGTAAACTTATGTTTTTCTGAGAAATAAATTAAAAAGTAGTAATTTGTACATTTTTTATTTCAAAGTACGTTATTTTTGCAAATAGTTGGTGATGTTTGAGAGCATTAACGTAAAAATTATGCCCTTAAAATGAAGGTAATGATCTTTAAAATAATTCAAAATACGCGATTTTACATTTAGCCAAACATTGGCGTCGAAAATTAGCTTTGCGCCAAAGACTTCTGACATGTTTCGCCTTGGACCGCATCTAACTCAAGGGTTACACTAATAAAATTCTGCCTTACACAGGGGGAAATCAGTAACTTTGGCGAGTAAAAAAAAAAAAAAAAAATGCGAGTGAAAAAAATTACTTTTTCTTCCTCCCATTCATTATTGTTGCCTATTTTCATTTTTCGCTACGGGTCCCGGTAGCACAGTTGGTAAGCGCGCTTTGCTTCATTTACACCGTAAAGCAGATCGTGTCTTTGCGAGTTCGAATCGGTGGGATCTCTTTTTTTTTCATTTCTGCTAATTTTTCCCACGTAAATTAATTTTACTGAAAAAATACTTATTTTAACATGATCCTCTGTTATTTTAATGTACTTTTCATTTATTTTTTATTTATTTTTTTGCCTTCAAAAAAGTTTTTTCCTGATTTTTAATCATTCAAAGTAATTTCTATCTTTTTCAACAATTCGATTTTGTTCATTTCTGCTTATTTTACCCACCCGTAAATTAATTCTCTCTTCTTCAATGATTGAATTCACTTGCTGCATCCCCACTGATCTGAAATTTACTTCATTTTCAGTGCTGCCATTATGTAAGCAAATGGTATGTCACAATTAATTGCTAAATGAGCATTTTTAATCAATTTTATTAAAAATAATTAATAAGTTAGTTTTGTATAATATAATTTTTTTCGCAGATACGTGTTTAAATAATTTTAACACAGAGTGGAATGAAAAACTATAAAATTAAAATTAAAAAAATTAAATGTTTTTATCAAATAGTATTATTTTTTTTTTGAATGTTTTTTTCAGTGAATGTTAGCATATAACTAGGTTTTCCCCCAAAAGTGGATTTTTAACACTTATATATGTTTAATCAAACATCCAAACGTTTCAAGAGCTATCTGTAGAATTTTTTTTATTAGTATTTATTGATAATGGATTTAAATTAATATATTTTTTTTAAAATTAAAATGCATTCAATGCATTTCTGAGATTTATTTAAAATATTTATCAGTATCGAAATTTTTGTTCTCTTTCATAAAACTTATAGTTTACTTTAAAATAATGCGTAATTGCATGAAACTTTTTTCCCCCCGTGTCGAATATTTCAAAAAATTCTCACAATTTTACTTCAAGAATTAAAATAGTAGTGAAATTTTGTTATTTGAAAAATTTATACTTTCTGTTCTTTTTTCAGCATACAACTGTTTTTAAAAATGCTGCAGTTTCGTTTCCGGGAAAAAACTATCTTTCTTTAAAGAATTTTATAGAAAAAAAACAACTTTTTTTTTTTACAAAACAATGCTGTTTTGCATATTTTATGATTTTTTCTCATATGAAGCAATATCGTTGCGTTTATATAAAAATGATTTTTAAAACTTTCAGAATCAGTGATTTAAAAAATAAAAAGCCGAAAACTTTTTTGAACGAATTGTAATAAAACACTCAAAATACTTAAATCAATCATTTAATAATTTCTTCATTGAAAAAAAAATTGCATTAAATTGTTTCCCGTGTGTCTATTTCGCTTAAAAATTACGGATTTTTAAGATTTTTTTTGTGATTTTCGTAAAATAAAGTTTTTGCGAGAAATAATATAAGCATTATTTTTGTAACCTTTTTTCTTCAAAAATTATTGTTGTTTCCAATCAATATGTGAAAACTTGGAATTTTCAATTAAAAATTGAGCCATAAAAAATAATGAAAACTTTTAGACATTCTAAAGGCTTTGAGCATGCGCGAGAATCATTATTATTATTTTTCCCCCCTCTGTTTAACGCTCAGTGGCCAAGGTCAAACTTGATGTTGCAATATTTTTTCCGTTATTCATTACTAGATTAATTATGTAATGACAACACTGTATAATCTGTTTTTTTCTTGATAAAACGATAGACTATAGTTTTCTGGACTATACTTTAGCTACCAGTATATAACGATTCATTGGCAAATGAAAATACCACACATACACACAAACCCTTTGTATTATTTTAAGCTCTAAGAAAATAATTATTGTTAAAATAATGAATATGCTTGGTTTTTCGTAATATATTATATCAGAACGTTTTCTTTGTTGCTTTAAATATACATTTTTTTAAGTAAAAAAAAATTGTTTTCTGTAAATCATTAATCGAAATTTTTCAATCGTTACGTATAAGGATTTCTTATAACTATGATAAGTAAACCATCTGAACTAAAAAGATTCATACTTTGCTCTTTTAATATCAGTGATTGAATAAATTAAATACCAAACATCATTTATTTGTCACGATTCGGATTTTTTTCCAAAATAATAATACTTTGCCTATTTTATGATTTCTTCTAAAATGAATAAATATCGATGCATTTAAATGAAAATGATTTTTTAAAAAGTCATTGATCATTTAGAATCAATGATTAAAAAAATAAAATGCCAAAAACTATATTTCTTTAAAGAATTTTATAGGAAAAAAACAACTTTTTTTTTTTACAAAACAATGATGTTTTGCATATTTTATGATTTTTTCTCATATGAATCAATATCGTTGAAGTGAGTGGGTGATTTTTAAATTCGCACTGTTTGCCTATTCGAGGGTTTTTGGTGACGGACCTCGAAATTTTCAACCATGCTCAAGTGACGAGGACGACACATGAGTTTTCACCCATCTTTAATAATTACCACACCACACCAACGCAAGAACAAATTTCGAAAAAGGGAGTTTTTATGACATTGTTAAAGAAATCACTCATATAGCACACACACACACACACACAAGTGCTATCGGCCTGAGGGAAACACGAAATTTCCATGAGGGTGAAGTTATTCACTCGGTAAAAGCCCGTGCAACGCCGGGCTAAGCGGAGAGGAAAGAAACAAAGAAATCAAAGTAATTTCGGAAAATAATATTGGAAGTGCTGAATTTGTGAAGTTGAGTGAATATTAACGTCGACACGAGCAACACGAGGACTTTTGGGGACGGTCCGCGTAATTTTGAACCATGGTGAAGTGACGCGGACGACACCTGAGCTGGCACCCCCTCTCCTAACTACCACACTACACCAACGGGAGGACGTTTGAGCTCTCGACATATTTTACGTGCATCCCTCCCCTACACGGCGGGTCTTCAGTGGTACTAGGATCGAGAATTTGTGAAGAGAAGGGAAATTGTTAAGCAACAAAGCCATGACACGCATTCACGGGTCATGCACTCACATCGTACGCGTCAAACCCACACCAAAGTGTTGGAATAGAATAAAGGGAGAAAATTAACATGGGGATTAAGTTATACCCTCGGTATAAGCCCGTGCAACACCGGGCTTAGAGGAGAGGAAAAAACATAGAAGCCAAAGTTACTTCGAAAAAGAATATTGGTCATGCTGATTTTGTGAAGAGAACGGAAAATTTTTCTAAAAGTAGAGAAAGCCCGTGCAACGCTGGGAAATGAAAGCTAGTATATATATAAAAAAAGAATGGATGCTTCAGTATTTTCAACATTGCTGACTTAAGACAGCTTATGTATAAAAAATATTTTACATAAAAGTGGGGTAGAACATGTTTTGTGGCTAGCCAACCTTCCCCCTTTCTGTAAAAATACTGAACAAAAACCTATTGAAAATAATGGATAGGAAATCTAAATTCATTATGAGAAGAAAGTAACTTACCTAAAATTGCATACAGAAACGCAGAGCCCGCGTTAAATCTGAGTGCAATAAACAAGTTATTGCCAGATTCTGGACCCAAATGCAAATTCAAAGCATAAGAATGGCTGAAAAGTAACACTTAGCAGAAGTATGAAAATAATAGAGATAATAAATTAAGAATTGTAAACATACTACCATTAATTTAGGGACACTCACACACACACACAGATTATGTGATTTAAAAAATATATAAAAAAAAGTAATTTTATCTAAATTTATAGAAATTGGGGGTATCTATAACTATCTAGGAAGAATAATAAATTGAAAATAATGGCCTGTTTATAAACTATGGAAATTTAATCATTATTATTTAAAATTTCATTGTTCAAATATTTATTAATAAGATTAATTGGGTATTTTTAAATTAAACAGTATTTATATAGTAAAATGTTTATAGTTTTTTTTATTTTTCTGATTTATTTGAAACCATAAATTTATTGCGTTGTGTGTAATTTATAACAATATTTCTGAATATAGAAACATGCGCATTACTCTCCCAATGTGGTACTTTTATAATATTGAAATTAAAGTCTTCTCGTTTATCATAAATACTAATAACTATTTTATTATCTTTTAATTTAATTTCTATATCAAGAAAATTTGCTTCATAATTGTTACTATTTGTCTGAATCAACTTAAGATATTGTGGATAAAAATTAATGTTGGTTTAAAGTTGTCTTGCTTGCCGAAAATGATAATATCATCTATATAGCGAAAAAAGTAATATTCTAAGTTATCTCTGTGAAACTATTTTCAAAATAATATAAATATAAATAGCAGGGCCACCTTGTGGCAGACCCTTAATCTGTAGATAATAATTACCATTATGATAAACATAGTTCTCTTTTAGAACTAACCTATGTAGAGAACCAAATCTATCATATTTGACATTTTTAAATAAATTATCTTTGTGTAATTTTATAAGTGTTTTAATCATATCATCAATATTAATAGAGTTTATATATATATATATATATATATATATATATATATATATATATATAATAACATTTATAAAAAAAACTAAGAGAACAATTATACATAATTTTATCTATTGTTGTTGTCATGTCCTTCCCGCAGGGAAGGAATTAAAGTTGCCATTGCCTGATAATTTTATCTAAAATTAGAATTTGGAGGTAACTATAATTATTTAGGAAAAAAATAAATTTATTATAATAAACTATTGATAAACTATGGAAATTTAATCCTTACTATTTAGAATTTCTTTATTCAAATATCTGTTAATAAAATTAATTGGATATTTTTGAATTAGGCAGTATTTAGTAAAATGTTTATAGTTTTTTTTATTTCTTCTGATTTAATTGAAACTAGAAATTAGTTGCATTGTATGGAATTAATAACAATATTTCTAAATATAGAAACATGACATTACTCTCCCAATGTGGTACTTTTATAATATTTAATTTAGTCTTCTGGTTTGTCATAAATATTAGTAACTATATATATATATATATATATATATATATATATATATATATATATATACACCTTTAGTAACAAACAGGCTACCCATTATCGGATTGTTTTAAGTAATGGATATTACTTAAAACTATATCCCTGTATTTTCTAAAAATAAATGTAATGTAAGTAAAATTAGAAGGGATCCCCGTAGAAGGAGTTTAACCCGGGAGCGGTCGCGCGGGACACACAATCACCCAGGCTCAAGAAATCTTTAATTCTTGGAAAACTGTTTATTTTTTACCAATAAACCCTTGTTAGTATCCTCCTATGTGACAGTCTTCATGGGAAATAAAATTTATTTGTCCTATACCTCCCTCTTTCTTTGGGCGGGGCAAATGATTTTTACACTCTTAAGTATTTGGAATGACTGAGCATCAGGACCCACGCGACCACTTTTGTTCCAAAATATTTTCTATGAACAATCATCATCATGTCTCTCATTAATTGGATTATTTTTTAATTTATTGGATTATTTTTATTTTCTCCCCTTTGTAATCAAAGTAAAACCGGATGGGAAATTTAATCCATTAGTGATATTGTTGAGGTTCTGATTTATATTGAAAAAAAAAATCATTCTGGGGGTTGGGGCGTTTGGGAAAATGAGTGGGAAGAAATTAAATAACTGATTTATTTACAGCTAATAAATACAATATTTATATTGAAGTATTAGTTCTTCATACTATTGATTAATTCAATACCACACGGAAGTATATCCTTTGTGAAGGAGGAGGTAAATACAACCGTTCTTTTTAATGTTTCAAAGCGGACTCCTCTCCATTTTTGGGTTGGAGTGGCTCCTCTCTTCCATCTCGAATTTCAGTCGGGGTTTCCGGCTCGTGGGTGGAGTCTCATGGCCATCGGTTGATGGGGTGATGTCAGATGAAAAGACCCCGCAATATCTTAGGGGTGCAAGTGTGGATATTAATGGATCAATGCGAGCTATATAAAGAAGACGATTTTGTAGCTGCATGGAGCAAAAACGTTACGGGGTTCTCAATGAAAATGGTCTCAGAATGACACCGTTTTTCTGATATTTTGGTCAATCTTCGAATCTCCCAAATCTTCATATAGAGGCACCTAAAAATTCCCGTACTGTAATTAAAAAAACATTGCTCGTGTTGTTTTCTAAATTTTTAAATTTTATATATATATATATATATATATATATATATATATATATATATATATATATATATATAATTGACTGTGTTTTTATTATATTAAAGTTTCTTAAAAATTTTTTTTATCATTTGAGTTGATTTGCTCTCAAGCTGTGCTAGAACAAGGTCATTATATCTTTCTGATTAGTTTGTTACGTAATAATCAGAGAACTCTGTAAAATTCAAATCCTAAGAAAGATGTCCCAGAGACATTTGTCATCCCTTGGGTCGGCATAAAAGATTTTAATTAAGAGTCATCCCACGGAATCGTGAGTTTATTACTGAACCGTGTGGATTCTCATGAAATATAGGGTGACGCCCCTTACGTTGGGAAATTGACCTTTATCGATTTTCAAGATTCCAACCCTCTCTCGTTTCCTTAGAGTAAAATGTTTAGAATCAACCAATGACTTGGGAAATTTATTTGCATTGTGAAAGTTTTTTTGTGAGGTGTTTTACAAAAGAACATGAAAAAACAATAGCTGATCCCAAAAGTCACTTTAACATCTGGAAACGCGTTCAACAGGAACAAAGGAATTCAATTGGCTGCCAAGATGGTTGAAATATTAATTATAAATTTAGAAATGGAATTTTAGATTTTTTTGACACTACATTGACATAATTAACACAAAAAAGATTTATTTCAAGTTGGCTGCTATGTAAAATCTAACACACATATATATACATCACCAGCAATCAAATAATACATGCACCCAACTCTTTTTTTTTTACATGGTAGACACGTAAACCGTGCAAAAAGAATCGTGTCAAAAATACATACGCCATATGGTAAATTTAGTTCCGCAGATTTAAAAAGTTGTGTAAGATTAAACATTTCTAAATATTTCCCCAAAAAACCTGTGCAAAAAATAATAATAAAATCCATGTTACATATTTATAAAACAAAAACAGTTCATATTTATTACAAAATAAAATCAAAAAAATTAGTGCACAGTGAAAATTTAGTCTGTAAGAACATACAACATACAAAAATTGAGAGAAATCAGGAATAAAACTGCAACAAACAACTATTCATTGCTATTTGATAACAAGCATGTAAGTTTATTACGAACTCGATCAAAAAAAAAAATGCTATCATCAGTAAATGTGAGATATGCAGCTTTTTTTTTTTGTTTTTCTTTCTCAAGTTGCTTTTATAATTATTCCTCTCTTGCATAAAAGTTAGGATTCCGTTGAAACGTTAATACATGTTCTATGTCAGGGTCCTGAGTCAGAAAATGTTGTTCCCAACTTGTAGCACGCAAATGATTTCGTCATGTGTGATCGCGACTTCTTTATTATCATATAAACTACCATAAATTCGATTCAATCCAAAGGGCATGAATCCTCAATAGTTTTATAAATTCGTGCTAGAACAAAAAAATTGTGACAAAAAAATCCTTATTTTCATGTACCGTGATTTTTCAAAATCGCGTAAAAAAGATTTGGGTGTGTATATATCAGTACGAGAAAATATATATATCAGTGTATATATCAGTACTTTTAGAAGAGTATATTATGAATAATATTCATTTTTCTTTTCTTGTTGTTCAATTTTTTGCTGTTCTTTTCAATTATATTTTCCTTTAGTTATTATACTTGCTAATATATTTTACGAAATATGAACCTTTTTCTGATGAATGAATGATGTATGGTGCGTTGGTGAGTCGTCCTAGTGCTACTGAGGATCCTTCATTTACAGGAGCTAATGCAAGTCAAATATATCGAGGCCAAAATCCTCACCTTGGCGAGCTGTGGGAATAAGGATAAAGATGTGACAGACTCAGTACTTGATCGTAGTTCAAACTTACAAGCTCAAATGGCGCCATAGTATAATCTTAATAGCCAATCAGTCAATCCATTAAGCAAGAGTCCTGAAATAAGTGATCAAATTGCAACCAGACAGTATTCGATACGATTATATAAAATCTTGTGACATTTTTTATTACAGAAAGTGATCAATTTTAATAATTATATTGCCACGAAATTTAAATGGCAGTTGTTCTTTAAATATACTTTAACTAACTCTTTTAGATTAAAGATAAAATTTGGGTTGTTAAATTAAAATTTTATAATTTGAGCAAAATTCTGATAGAAACTTTGTGGCCGCGGTAGCCTAGTGGTCAAGGCAACGGACTCGTGAGCAGCGTATCATGAGTTCGAGCCTAGTACCGCTGAAGACCCGCCGTGTAGGGGGTGAAGCACGCGTTAAATCTGTCGAGACTCAAACGTCCTCCCCTTGGTGTGGTGTCGATGTTAGGAGAGGGATTGCTAGCTCAGGTATCATCCTTGACCATGGTTCAAAATGACGAGGTCCGTCGTCAAAAGCTCTCGAGTATAGCTAAATAGTGCGACGTTAATATTCACTCATCCGATAAAAGCTTGTAATCATCATAGTTGTATAAATATAGGCGGTAGAATGTTTTGTGTCAAACATTTTGAATGCGATTCATTCACTTGATTTTGTTTCTTTAAAATATGTCGAAATGGTTTTATTTCGTACTACTATTCAAAGTTGTGTCTTGAAGCATATCTAATGAAACGCTGATAGGAGCCTTTTTGACTTGTGATGCAACTAAGCGTAAAAGAAAAGAATCATAAAATCCTTTTTCATGAGGAAAACATAAGTTATCTTCATTTTATTCCCCCTTAATCTCATTTATTGCAGCGTTACTCGACATTTTTACCAAGGCCTTTCAAAAATTTCACTGACTTCTTTGTTCTTATTCCTTAGTTAATGTTATGTAACACATAAGTGCGCTCCTGAGAGGACCTCTAAATCCCGGAAGAGATCCGTTGCTTGTTTAACTGTGTTGTACAATTGACCCAAAGATCATATGAATTAGCCCTCGAGTAGAGCAACGCTCATAAGCAATTAATTCAGACATAATAGTGTAGTGGCAGGCGCATTCCTCTCTAGATCTGCTGTGTAGAGAGGCGTCTGTTGAGGTTCACCTCACATGATCGAGATTCAAAATCCAAGTAGGACGCTAATAAACAATCCAATAAAATAATCACTCATTTTGCTAAAGAATGTCTTATTCTATCAGTGAATTCAATTCTTCAGACAAAGCATACAACCATTGGACTGCCACCTCTTGAGCGCTCAATTTTCTTTATTTGCCAATCGATGCCGAAATAGGACCACAAAAATGACATCTTAAAATTCTTAATTATGACCATAAAAATAACATTTTCTCAAAATTTTAAATTTAGCAAATTTCTTACATTGTTTTAGTTTGTTTTGCTGGTGTCATCTCTCCTAAGTACTTTCCCATGAAACTTGTGTATTTTAAATATTTTCAACAGTTTCAGAATGTTCCTCTAATGTAATTGTAGAGGTAGTATTGACCCACATAATTAGGAGTAGGCACCCAGCCGTTCGTTCAGTATGGGGTTGGATAAGATATCCAGGAGAAAGTGCTTACCTCCTTAGTGTCCGTTGCCGCGGGACTTATCTAAAAAGAAGACAAAGCCATTGGCTTTGTTGGTGAATTGGTTGAGCATCAAGGAAATAGAGCTTATGGTGCAGTAGACAATCTGAGCATGCCATATCAGTAGATATGTTCCAAATGCACGTGAGACAGTCTCCATGCAAATAAAGTGCTTGTTCCGTGGAATTTCACTGCAGTAACATGGCAACTAATGATACAGGCCCGTTCCATTAACTATCGTTTATTATTATTATTTTTTTTGCGAGGCGTATTGAGTTGTAATCAATCATTTACAATAGTAAAAAGACGTTTCAACGAGCTTTTGCAGTCCTTTCTTTACACTATTCACTTGGAATTTTAGCTCGCTCCATACATGTAGGATGGACATAGGATATCCGAATCTTAATCATTACTTTCATATTATAACCTGTGAGTTTTGCCTTTCAGTTTCCTTTAAGTTTCTGTTAAGTCTGTTGGTGTTGCAATTTTTGCAAACAGTCTTGTATATACACTGCTGGCCACACAAAATTCAAAACCCCGAAGGAACCATGCAAACCATGTGAAATTTAAATCATCATTTGGTGGTGATAAAATACACAAATCATTAGCATTATAGCATAAATAGCACACCAAACGGGATCGTAGCACCACCCGTTTACCTATGCTTCGTGGAAGACATCGAACATCTTTTGATTAAGTTTCTGAATTCGACCAAGAAAGAATAGCAGCCTATATAGATTGCGGATTATCCTTCAGAGAAATCGGTCAAAGCGTGTTGGACGAAACCAAGCAAAGTGATATTTATCTGTCATCGTTGGATGCAGGGGGAAATGACGAACCGACGGAGTCGATCGCAACCACCTCGATGATGACAGCTGAGTTGTGTGCATTGCAGTGATGGATCTCGCAACCACATCTCGGGCCATAGCACAAAAGATTCTGTCTGTTACTCATCAATCGGTGTCCACTCGTACTATTCGACGTCGTTGGTAGCAGTCAGTAAGGCTACCATTGTTTCGTTTACCCTTGACTGGACTCCACAGGCGTTTACTCCACCAATGGAATGGCATTATGTTTACTGGCGAATCCCGCTTTTGCCTGCAACATCACGATTATCAGATTCGAGTTTGGAGACACCGTGGTGAGAGGCTGCTGAACTCTTGTGTTATGCATCGTCACGCGGGTCCTGCACCCTATATCATAATTTGGGGAGGTATTGGATTTCACTACCGCTCCCCTCTATTACGTATTGCCGGTACACTGTACAGCCAGCGCTACATTTCTGAGGAGTTGGAGCCCGTGGCTCTCATACATTAAGCGCTCCATATTCGAACAGCATAATGTGCGACCCCTCACGTGGCACACAATGTTCAAGAGTTGTTCCTTAACTATCAGGTTGAAATGCTTCCTTGGCCTGCTGTGGCCGCGGTAGCCAAATGGTCAAGTTATCGGATCATGGCTAGCGTGTCATGAGTTGGAGCCCAGTACCACTGAAGACCCGCCGTGTAGGGAAGTAATGACCGTTAAATATGTCGAGAGCTCAAACGTCCTCCCGTGGTTTGGTGTGGTAGTTAGGAGAGGGGGTGCCAGCTCAGGTGTCATCTGCGTCACTTGACCATGGTTCCAAATGACGCGGTCCGTTGCCAAAAGCCCTCGAGTAGCTGAAGAGTGCGACGTTATTATTCACTTGACCTGCTTGCCCATCGAAAAGGTGTGATCCGAGTTTGCACAAGGATTGACACAACACAGGCTGTTACACCAGATCAACTTTGGCAATATGTTGAATCCGCATGGACTGATGTACCCCATCCGAAGCTTCTTTAATACTATGCCGAGGCATGGGGCAGCGGTTTTAGCCAACAATGGTGGTTACAATAAGTTTTCATTTTATCATCATTCACACGTCACAAGAAGTAATCATTTTAATCCCTTGATCTTTGTACAACACGTTATCTTCAAATAAATTTCGTTGTGATATCTTCTGGGTGTTGCATTTTGTGTGGCCAGCAGTATATATAGAATTCACTTTTATGAATTTTAACATTGCTTATGTTTGAAAACTGTATACTTCGGAGCAAGATTTCAGTTTCTCATACTTTGGAACTTTAATTGTTCCAAATGTATTTAGGAGACCAAGTAGTCAAAAACAGTAAAAAAATAATAAATATATATTTCAATAATTTTTTGTCATGATACGACACAAAAATTAAATTACATAATTTTTGCCTTTTTCATTGGTGTGAAACACAATTACTACGAGTATATGAAATCAGTCGATTCTATACAGTGAAAAATCTGTTGAAGCGCATAGTTCCCTGCTATTGTGGAGTGGAATTTTGGAAAATAAGGAAGCAGCTCAGCTGTCGTCCTCGTCACTTGATCGCGTTTCAAAGTGACAAGGACTATCCCCAATATCTCTGATGATGTTTCGAAGTGTAACGTTGATAAATAATTAAACTAAATGATGGAAATTTCTCTAAAAAGAGGAATTTTTAAGGATGAATAAAATACAAAATTAAATCAAGGATGAAAAATACAACATTAATGAATTTCAAAATTTATGTAAAGAATCATTTTTTTCTTTTAATAGAGTGTTTTGTTTATTTTGTTTAAGAAAGTCTGAATAGAAAAATTGATAAATATTTATTAATGTATTTTCCCCTAGAGAGAAAACAAAAATACATGTTTTCATACATTAAAATATTTTTGCCTTTTTCTGTATCTTGTTATTTTAGAAAAAGGTCTCTTATTAGAATTTGAACCAAACGATATCATATAAAAGAGATATTTGTCGCTTCTTAAGATAATTCTTGTTGCATGAAAAACGCGTTCATTCTACCAATACTAAATTCCAGAATTGAGTTAACATATTTTCTCACAACTCTATCCGATTGTCGTAGTCTATCACTACCCTCTAAGATTATTAACTCCCCTTCTTGTATTATCTAAATCTGAATGTGTTGAATTCATGATTAATTACTACTTATTTAATAAATCAATCTTATTTATTGACTTTTCTTAATTGAGAGATTACACAAATACTATTCAAGTTTTAAGAACAATAAAACACAGTGGAGTATGAGAAGAATTCGATTATGAACGACGGAATCCTAACTGAATCCACGGAGGACGACGCGTACAATTAAGCTACACATTTATATTTAATTTGAGAAAACAAACTGACCTGATACCTTTTCTTAAGGCAGGTTCTTCTAATTACTTCTTCTATATCTGGATTGCTTTAATGAGCGGCTTCAATCTCAGCTTTCTCTCAGTTCTGTCTCGAACCGATTTTATGTACACTTTTCAATAGACTTTTCCCGACGACTATATTTCCACTAGAAAAACTACTGTCTCAATTCTTTTCTCTCTTCATTTCATTTCCCCTCTCATATCTTATTCGAACTCACTAAACCCGAACTTATTTAAAATATCTCATTTGCATAAGTCACACTTTTGGCTCCCAGTGGAGATTGGTTGAAATAAATAAAATATAGAATTTAAGCGAAGGTTAGTGAAACGCGTAAGCACCCGTCACAACCCCCTCCGAGAAAAAAAGCGTGACTTATTGAAGGTCTAAACGACCTGAAAGAACTCGCTTAATTTACCTAACGTCTGAGAAACACTAAACCTGCACAAAATTTTAACTAACTCTAGAATGCCTAAAATTATTGAACTTGTAGAAAGTTTTAACTCACGAACTTTAGAATGCTTGAAAACACTGAACTTGCAGAAAATTTTAACTCTCTAAGTTAGAAACTTTAATTAAACTAGCACACAGAAATGACTACTCAAAGGGGTACTCCACTCTAATTTATTGATCTTTTACATACATACATTCCCTACAGTGCATCCCATTCGGGCGAAGATCAGGGGAAAACCTTTCAAGGAAAAAATCCTGATTATGCACTTTACTTAAGTGCTAATAAATATAAAAAAAAAAAATTTACAATAATATCTACGTACGACATCACTTTCATCTCATCACTATGTTCAGGGACTGCTGCCCTGAAAGGAAACCTTGTCAATTTTTTCTAAAACATGACATTAAATGCACAGAACTTTTATACAACTTCCTTATTGACATAAAATATGGCATATATTATATTATATATATATAGTTTCATAACAAAATAACCTTTATCTGGTTTCATTTTCAAAAAATTCCGAATCAATCGCGCTGCGCTGTTAATGTTTTTTTTTTTTGTTAGTATTTCTAATTACGCCGCGCCCAGAAACCAGACACTACTTATACATCTTAATAATTACACATAAAAATATATACATTTTTTACATAGAATATATTACAACAAACAATACAAGTAATCTCACATATAAAGCCTCGTCTTTAAAGTGTAGCAAAACAATTGCAATTCAACAAATGTTTTTCCACAATTTGGAAAAAAATTAAATACAAAAGCTTTTTCAACCGATATGAAAATACACACAACGCAGTAACTTTTGTACGAAAATTTTACAAAAAAATTAGACTAGCCCACATGGAAAATACTCCGAACTGTCTGTCAGAGGAAAAATAAACACATTAGAATTATACAACCTGGCTAGTCTTTAGATCCAATCTGCATAGGCTTTGTCTCCAACCATGGCCTCTGTACTGGATGATCTTGTCCTAGGCCTGTCCTCTCTGCGCTCCCACCTTCTGGGTCTCCTCTTCCATTGAGTCCGCTGAAGCTGATATGCTCCTGCTGAGGCGTTCTTTTCACTTGTAAGATTTTGGCTGCTGTCCACTCGACGTCGGCTCCGAAGGTTGTAAGGGCAGTTCCGTTCTTGCTGGGGTCTGTTGTATTTGAATCTGTGGGATGGTCCTGGAATTGCTCTTTCCGATTTCCACTGTTCACTGTGGGATGGTCCTGGAATTGTTCCTTCAGAATTACTTTCTTCCACCTTTCTATACGCTTTCTGGAGGGACGAGACGGCATTGACGAGGTAAACTTTCTCTTGTCTCGGGATACCTGGGCCTCTGGTCTCTTCTTCTTCTGTATGTTTTCCATCCAAGAGTCTGGTCTTCCTCTTTTCTCTCTCTCTCTGTCCAATGAGGTTTTCTCTTCCTGAAATTATACACATCACCCCCCGAAGAAACAGCAGACCCCGTTCGCACACGTTTTTTTCTTCTCACCTCCACTCCATCGCGTCTATTCCGTAACTATATCTCTACTACTTCTAAATTTCCTGATTTTGATCCTCTACGACAATTCCCATTACTTTCTGATTGCATTAATCTCGGCTGCCTATTATCTGACCTGTCTGATGCTACTGCATTATGATCACTACTTCTGGCACTTTCCGATTCGGCAACACTGTCTTCTGATTCTCTTTGATGGTAAATTCTCACCTGATCCACATTAACAGTTATTCTTTTACCAAATTTTAATATTACTAAATTATTATTATTTTTTACTCTCAGAACTTTATAGGGGACCTCAAACTTTGGCATAAATTTACCCACTATTTTCTTACTTTCCGAACTCAACGGGTGAGTTTGAACTAACACTAGATCATCAACCTTCACATTAACTTCACGCCTCTTCTTATTATAATATTTCACCCACTTCTCGTGCTGGCACTTTGTATGTATTCTAGCTTCTTCAAACAATTTTTCTATATTCCCACAAACTAAGTCTGATCCATCAGTTACCATTATTAGTTTTTGAAACGGAGTTATTAAATTTCGACCTAAAAATAATTCCGCCTGTGTTTTACCCGTTGTCTCATGTACTGCTGTCCTTAGAGTGTAGCTGAACTCTTGCAGAAATTGGTCCCAGTTAGTGTGATTATCCGCGACAAAACTCGAAATCATTTTTAAAAAAGTACGATTAACTCTTTCCGTTTGATTAGCTTGTGGACGATATACCACAGTTTTAACGTGTTTTATGTTCAACCTGCGACATACTTGCTCAAAAACTTCGGATATCATTTGGGGGCCGTTATCGCTAACTAATTTTACAGGAGCTCCATAACGCGAAATATAATTCTCAAAAAATGCATTGGCAACTGCTTTAGCCGAAGCTTTCCTTAAGGGAACTATTTCAACCCATTTAGAAAAATTATCTGTAATTACTAAAATAAATTTATAGCGTTCTGGACTAGTTGCAGGGTATGGGCCTAATAAATCTAAAGATACGATTTCATTCGGAAAATTCGTTACTATCGGAATTAATTGACCAGCTGGTAATCCGTTCTTATAATTGAATTTTGGCATTGGTCGCAGGTTGCTACATATTTATAAATGTGTTTCCTCATGTACGGGAAATAACACGCGTCTTTTAATTTTAAGTAGGTTTTCTTTTTGCCTAAATGGCCTGCCATCGGCGAGTCATGGAATTCTCGCATAACATCTTTAAGTAATGTTTTAGGTATAAATACTCTTATAATTCACCTAGTGTGGTTGTATATTTTGCATAATATAACAATCCATTAATTATTTTAAAGTTGCGGGACCAATTTGTACAGACTGACTCATTAATGGAACTATCGTCCGGATTTTCTAAAAACCGCAAGATATGACCTAACTCCGGATCATTTCTCTGTTCCTCTCTCAACTGTTCTCTAGACGATAATACTAACGATCTAATCACCGCACAAGACACCTTTGGTTCTTCATTACTTTCTAACGGGTTTCTAGACAACATATCAGCCACTAAATTTTGCGTACCTGGGCGATGTTCCCATTCCACATTAAAATTTGCCAACTTAAGCGTCCACCTTATCATTCTAGACGACAAATTCTTTCCATTCGTTAATTTGGTAAATGAAGCATGGTCTATTATCACTTTAACCGGCAAGGATCCGAAATACGTGCGATATTTATTTAATGCCCGTATGACAGCTAAACATTCACGTTCCGTCACACTATAATTTCTTTCAGCGTGGTTTAATGTTCTTGAGGCAAATGCAATAGGCCTATTATTCTGTGTCAATACTGCTGTTACCCCCACTGAGCTAGCATCCGTATAAAGTTCAAAAGCTTGGGAAAAATCTGGTAATTGTAACACTGGAGCTTCCGTCAGTGCTTTCTTAATACGATCAAAGGCTTCCTGCGCTGATTCCGACCAACGGAACTTAGAGTTTTTTCGTTTTAAACTATATAAGGATTCACACATGTCTGCGTAGTTCTTAATAAACTTTTGATACCCACCCGTCATTCCTAAAAATTTTGCTACCTGTTTTGCAGTTTTCGGAGGTTTCATTTCAATAATTGCTTTTACCTTCTCCTCATCTGTTTTAACTCCTTCTTTATTAATAACTAAACCCAAATAACGTAATTGTTCCCTCGCGAAATGACATTTCTCACGATTCAACGTTAAACCAGCCTCCTGCAACAATCTGAATACTTCTCATAAGTGCTCTACATGGCGTTCAAAAGATGGAGATGAAATGATAACATCATCCATATAGCAGTGGGTCAAACGCCCGAGAACTGGTTTAAGTATCATTTCAATGAACCTTTGAAAATTTGGAGCTGCCCCCGAAAGGCCAAATGGCAAGCGAGTAAATGCAAAAGTACCATTTTTGGTAACAAACGCCGTCTTATGAATATATTTGGGGTCTACTGCCATCTGAAAGTATCCGCTGCGTTAATCAAGTGATGACATAATTTCGGTGTGTGGAATATTAGTGATCAAATCATCAATTATTGGTAGCGGATATCGCGGATACCTCGTGATCGCATTTAATTTCCTATAATCTATTGCAAACCTATAAGCTTCTGGGTCGTCTAACGGCAACCCGTTTTTCTTCCGACATAAAACAACTGCAGATGCGTAAAGCGATGTTGTTGGAATTATCGTTCCATCGTCTAACATTTTCTGAACATGGTAGTTAATGATACCCTGTTTGACCCTGTCATAACGATAAGGTCTCGAAAAAATAGGAGGATTATCACCCGTATCAATTTCATGACAAAACACATGTGTCAGACCAGGCTTAACTGAAAACAAGTCTTGAAATTCCTTAAACAAAATCTGCAATTTTTGTTTTTGCTCTGCATTTAACTTAGTGTTTGATAAATCTATCTGAACCGGTTCGTCCGAAATTGCCACTTTTTCAATCTGCGAATCCGGAATGATTAACGATTTTGTAAGAAAGTCCAAACTAATCTTTGCATGTGACATAAAATCAATACCTAGGATGCATGGATATTGCATCTCAGCAATCACATGAAATTTCCACAACTTCGAAAATTCTCTTATTTTAATTCTTAACTCAATTGTGCCTAAATTTCTGCATTGTGACCCTTGAGCCATAACTACTTCAGCTAACGATTTTTTAATAGGACAAAAAAAAAATATGATCGGTATGTTTTTTCTGAAATAAATGACTTTTCCGCACCTGTATCCCAGAGAGCTTTTATAAAAGTATCATGTAAAAGAATTGGCACATACGGAAGATCAACTGGTGATAATCGTAATGAATTAAATTTAATTCTATTAGGAGAATTTGACTCAACTAGCGACCGTTTACCTCCCGCAACACGATCGCTTAGAAGTTTAAATTGCCATTTCTTTGCCTTTCGCTGTTGCAATCAACACGCCTCCAATTCTGCTTTGCTGAATCATTACTAGGACCCTTCCTAACCACCATTCTACGGTTCTGATACCGGTCTGTTCGCTAATTTGGTTGGTTGTAGCGATTTCCTTCCTCGAATCCTTGATTTTGATAATTATGACGAGAAAAATTATTTGCACCCCTGCTTAGTCCTCTTTGATCATTTTGTCTATTTCCGGCCCCTGTATCTCTCCAATTTCCATTGTTCCTTCTTTCATCAGGATTCCTCCTCATATCCCAACCTCGTCTAGCAAAGTTATTACTCGAACCCTGGTTTTCCCTGCAGCTATGACGTTCCTCATACCGGTCTACCAATTCTACCAACTGAGCTTTCGTTGTGGGGTTTCGAACTTCTAAATAATCCATTATTTGGGGTTCTAGTCACATTACTATGTGATCGACCAATTTTATCTCATCATAATTCAAATTTAAAGCCTTATGGATTTTTTATAGCTGGAAAATAAAGTCTGACGGGGCTTGACCTCTCCGTTGTTTCGATGAAAAAAACTGAGCCTCTAACTCTGATTTATTCCGTACTACAGGAAACACTATCCGACAACTTCTTTTTAAGCGTTGCAAACGCAGTTGCTTCTTCATTTACACACTCGAACCCGATAACCTCAAACCAGTCTAACGCTCTCCCAATTAAATGACCCTTTAAATACGCACATGCTAGATTCGCCGGTATTTCATAGTAGGCAATGTTGTCGTCTATATTTGAGATAAACTCAGACACATTTTCTTTACCCGAAAAAAATAATTCCGGCAAAACTCTAAACCCTGCACTTGCTCTTAATTTCGGTATTTCGGTTGGGCGCCAGTGTCGTAGTCTATCACTACCTCTAAGATTATTAACTCCCCTTCTTGTATTATCTAAATCTGAATGTGTTGAATTCATAATTAATTACTACTTATTTAATAAATCAATCTTATTTATTGACTTTTCTTAATTGAGAGATTACACAAATACTATTCAAGTTTTAAGAACAATAAAACACAGTGGAGTATGGGAAGAATTCGATTATGAACGACGGAATCCTAACTGAATCCACGGAGGACGACGCGTACAATTAAGCTACACATTTATATTTAATTTGAGAAAACAAACTGACCTGATACCTTTTCTTAAGTCAGGTTCTTCTAATTACTTCTTCTATATCTGGATTGCTTTAATGAGCGGCTTCAACTCAGCTCTTTCTCAGTTCGTCCCGAACCGATTTTATGTATATTTTCAATAGACTTTCCCGACGACTATATTTCCACTAGAA
>BMAO01033102.1:0-26961 GCA_019973975.1 Trichonephila clavata
GTACAAATATAACTGAATTTATCTATGATATTACAAAATGTATTATAACACTATAGTAAAATAATTTCAAGCCATGTAATAAAAATCAAACTTTTTAAATTGCACCGACTTAAAACTGAGAAAAAATTAGATGTTATACGTACAAACCTGGGGGTTTCTAATTTCAGTTTGTATCATTATTATTTTATAAGTGTTTCAAAACTTTTTTGAAAGCATCATGATAAGATTAGGCTGAGTAATCTCTGTCATCGTATATATATAACAATGCTATCAATTTTATGTAAAACATATTTAAATATAAAAAAAAATATATCCTCATATAACATATTTAATTAAAGTAGTGTTTTGATACAGTGTACATAATTCGGATAATAATTTTTTTTAATTAGATCCTTAGAGGCATTATTAGTTTTTGTTTTATGCCTTTAGAAACTTTAACTGTGTTTTTCTCAGACTTTTCAAGTTTGAGGATATATTTCTCCCAAGGATTTTTTCTGTTCAAGATAATATTGAAAAATTTTTGTAGAATTTTTATATATATATGTTCTTTAAAAGTTAGTATGGATTTCGGTCTGAGAGCACTAGTTATTTTTTCTAAAAATCTTAAATTAATAGTTTTAAAAATTTTGATATATTTTCCATAGCTGTAAAAATAATTATTAAAATTCAGCAAGGAATTTTTAGTAGGGAATATTAGTTTGAAATGTTCAAATCCATACTAACTTTTGTTCTCAATAATCTTAAGAAACAGAAATCACTGAAAATAACTAAAAAACTTTAAAAATTGAGTATTTTACAAGAAAAATTTGTAATTTTTAAAATTAAGACCGGTAAAAATTTTTTTATTTGAAGAATAAATTTAATAATATAATTTAAAAAGAAAACACAAATTACTTTCAATATTACTGTCTTTAAAAAGGGCACTGTGTAGCTTTAACATCACTACTCAAACTAGTAACATATTTAAAGCAATCCGTTATTTTTTCAAGAGCGTACCATGCCCAACTATAGATATAAAGATGAAGGAGAAAAAAAAAACGGAATTTAAAAATTGCTACAAAACACACACACACATATATATATATATATATATACTAACCGTTACCCGCCCGCTTCGCTGGGTATTTCATGACGTTTTATAAATATATACTGTTTATATATATATATATATATATATATATATACCTGTAACTCTCGACTCTTGATATAAAAAAAGAACAGGACTTCTAATTTGTATTTTCTAAAAATTTTAAAAATTGAAGTATAGAAGGATGTTTGTACCTTCGTACCCTATAACCAAGTGGATTTCCGCGTAACCAATTTTTGGTGGAACTCTACTCCATAAGCATGCAAGACAAATTTTAAGTCTAAGTCTAATAGAGTAAAAACGAAGTTTTTATTATCAATTCCTACCGTAATTCCGTTGAGAAACGTTCTCCAATATAACCGTTCTTAACGGATTTCAATTTAACAAATGGAAAATGCAAGCCAAATTCCACTATTATAGACCTTGTATTTCGAAAAAAGGAAATTTTTTTGTGTCAATACACCCCAGTAACCCCATGCTCCCCCAGGAGTTGATTTCCTAAAATACATTCTTAGTAGATCCCTGTTCAACAAAAGAAACATGCTTAACCAATTTCAAGTATGTGGGTCTAACAATTCAAAAACGGGATTTTTTCCCATAATTCCCCGTGACCTCTCGCAACCCTCCTTGGGTTTATTTTCGTTTAATGGAACTCTGTTCCATGAAAGGAACATGCCCACCAATTTTCAAGCAGGTAGGTATAATAGTTTAAAAAACGGAAATACTTATATCCATTACGCCCCTTAATCCCCCGAAATGAAACTTGTGGTTTAATTTTCGCGAAATCCATTTTGTAGCGGTTCTCTACTCTGCGAAAGGAATCTTTTACCAAATTTCAAGACTGTACGTCTAATAGTTTAAAAACCAATTTTCATATCTGTAGGTTGAATAGTTCCGGAGATATCGTGATTAGTCAGTCAGTCAGTGAGTCGCTTTTCTCCTTTATATATATAGATAGATATATAACCCAAATTTGCTGGTCTTAATTCAGTAACAGCTTTAGAAATCATAATAGGTATCCTTTTTAGTCAATTGACTTTTTTGGTTTCTTCCATTTTTATTACACTATATATATATATATATTCATATATACACGTATATATATATATATATTCACATATACACGTATATATATATATATATATATATATATATATATATATATATACTTTTATCTATAATATAGTTAAACTTCTCTAGAAATTTATTGCTTTCCCTATGGCCCAGAATACTGGCAAATTCAGGTGAAGGTTGGCTGGCCAGAAAACTTTGTTTAAACCTGCATTCCTAGTTCCTAAGGCTGGGAGTTTGCTTATAGTATTTCTGTGGCTAAATCTTTCCTATTATGACGATAGTTATCTTAGGTTTATAACTATTTTTGTATATTTTTGTAATATATATATATATATATATATATATCGTCTCCCTCCACTACTTCTCTCTACAAAAATAAAACTTCGGAAATTATATTTTTCTTCAAGTCCCAACTGAAGATATACTAAATTTTTCTTCAAAAAATTTAAAATCCCTTCCCTCTTCTTAGCCTGATGGACTTTATTTTTGATATCCAAGACAACAATCATAAACATGCTCGTGAATTCACTGAAGAACTTCCTTTGTAAATCATGAGTCTTATTAAGATAATTTCATGAAAAAATTGATAGCAACATCAGATTTCAAAAGCGCACTACTGTTCTCCACACCCCTCCTCTGGGGAATTTAAGCATCGCAATCGTGTCACTAGAAAAGAAGATCAAAGCAGTAAAAATTCAAAATAAAAGTGCCGATCACAAAAATGCACCGATTTTATCTCCGCTTATAATCGGCCACACTAAAAATAACATTATGAGAGTACAAACGCAGACTATATACAATAAATATTCTGAAAACGTTGCACGTAGGAAATAAAAAAAGGAAGCTTAGCTTGAAAATTAATTCAATGAATATAATAATTTAATTGAAGGCTGTGAAATTTGTGTCACATTTTCATGAGTATTGAAAACACTGGCGGAGCTGCTCTCTGTATCATCTTTGAGGGCCCTCTCTAAGGCCACCCCCGCGATTTTTTGCTTACACGTTTGGGTGCCCGCCCTCAAAGCTTGGGGCCCCGTATCATTGATATGCGGTAACTATGCCCCTGATTGGAAATAGCATTAATTTGTAAAACAAGAAATGGAATGCTGTTAAAAAAGGACTGACAAAAAAGTGCTCTAGTTAATAATTTTCTAAGAAAAATGACATTTTCTTTTTAAAGATTCAAATCGAAACTTTATTTCCATAATAAGCATCCTTCTATCACAATTTCAAATACAATTTGTATCTAAGAGATATGAGCAGAAAGAAACTTATTAAAATTTCGCATATTTCTATCAAACAAAGAGAATTAGATCGATAAATAAATAAAGGTAACAAAGATAAATAAAACAAATATATCCCCTAAAATTCGGAAAAAAAAAATACTTTTTCTAAATTTCAAATAAAGATCTACCAAATTCTTCGTCGAAAAATTAAAACCCCCACCCATATTTCGTTTCCCTTCTTATTCTTATGGGCATTGTTTATGATACCTAAGACAATGTAGACGTATTTGTCAAGAGACAATTTGAACATTATTTTCCTAAAAATCCGGAGCCTTATAACGATGATTTTATAGAAAAGTTGAAATTAATTACATGATTTCTAAACTACAATACCAATTTCCACAAAAGGATAAATGTCATCCGAAACTAGGAAACAGTAAAATTCTACAATAGAATTACCTCAAAAATGTTGTACTCAAAGGCCTACCCTGAAATACAATAATTCATGTGACAAAATATCAAGTGCATTACACTCAATTATTTTCCATATGAATGGGAAAAACTCACATAATAATTATACCCAAATTAAGCAAATATATCCTATGTTTTCCGACAAATCTAGACTGATTAGCCTCATCATTTCTGCAGAAAAATGTATTTTTGAGTAGATTCCAGAACTATATATACTTAGAAGTGCAATGCGCATTTTGATACCTATCCACTAGCACGGCTTTCAAAAAAAAAATGTCTCCGCACCCAATTTTGTGCGGCAGTGTGTGTGTGTGTGTGTGTGTGTGTCTGACAGAACCTTATTCAAACATTGAAACTATTTGTAGAAAACTCTTTCCCTTCTTTCCTCACCCCCCTACCCGTTTGCTGACACGTTTTTCCTCTCTTCGATCTGGTTCTTCAAAGAGCGCATGCGCTCTCATACCGACTACATCTGTCAATCATTTCTGAACCACACCCCGTTGCTATAGTAAGGATAGGTTTCCAGAAAACAAAAGTTATCTTTATGACGTCATCCGAGTTGCAAACAACGCCATCTGTTGGATAAACCAGATTTGTGAAATTTCGAAGACGCTCTTAAAGAAACATATTTTATAACCTTGTTTTGGCAAAATAAAAATTAAAAAAATACAAAATCAATCAAAATTTTTATTTTAATTTTCGACATTGCAAATAAGAGCCGAATATTGCATTCTTGTCCGTACATCAAATTTTATTCTTTCTTTTCAAACAGCTGTTTCGAAAAAACAAATATTTAACAGTAAAAATATTTATTTATACTTTTTCAACAGAAATAATAACAGTAGCTTTTATTTAAAAAAAGCTGCAAAATTTTCCACCCTGATATATTTGGAAGTAAGATGCAGCATATAACCCACCATTGTAATTATTATGTATGTAACGACGCTCTTTTCTTTTCCTTTGCTATTCCTTTTAGTTCAACACACAGCACAATATCTTGTGGGGGCTTCTTTTCTTATGTAAGTGAAATAAAACTGGCAAAATGACGTTCCGTAAATCTTAGAATTCCAGAAGATTTTGGTCCACTCGATTATTTTTATATTTGTATCGCTTGCGGTTTGCAGCCCCGGGATCCCAGGATCCCGGGATTCCGGTGGTCTTTTCAAATCCCGGGATTAAAATTTTGTCTGAATTGTATTTTGAAAATTTTTTTCAAAGTATTGTGAATCTGGTATTACATTTAATGTATCTTATTTGCTTGTTTTTGATGTGTAACATCTTTACTCTCGGTTGCTGGATATTTGTTGGAGTGATTTCGTGAAAAGGGACGGAAATGCGTAACGGGAAGTCGGGGGGGGGGGGAGCGCGTTGTTTGATTTGACAATTTCAGCGCCTTGGGGTGTCTCTTCGCTACCCTCGCCTGGGGGTCCAACTCTAGTAGCAATTAAGACGCCCGCCTACCGCACATACAAAAAAGTCTTGTTAGATTTCATCCAGAATAAACTTGTGATTCTTACGCTCAATTGTCAAAAGTCTCAGGGCTCGTTGTGTGTGAAATCTCTCTGAGGATATATTTATCTGTGTGTAAACTATATATTAATAATTATATTTCCTGGTAAACGTCTGACAAAGCTCATCATTCTCAAAAAAAATAGGAGTAAGTAATATGGAATTATTTGAATAAATATTTAAGTGCTTATCATTTTCATACTTTGAGGTTAATTCCTGTCACTGTCAATATAATATTTTTAACTGTGATTAAAAAGGATTTCTCCATTAAAAAAACTAACTAATTATGTAAACGGGTATTTTTTTGATTTTCTCTAATATTTCTAATTTTTAAGCACGAGCTTGACGGTGTCTCTTCGCTACCCTCGTCTGGGAGTCCAACTGTAGTAGCAATTAAGACGCCCGCCTAACGCACATACCAGCAAGTCTTGTCATTTTGGTGGTCGCATACATCTCTCCGAATCAAACTGTTAAAAAAATTAAAGATTTCCTGCATTTTGTACTTTTACCGTATACCGAAGGTGGTTCTGCTCTTTTAAAAAAAACTATCACTCGCTTCCCATGATTTTGAGTGGTGATTTAAACGTTAACTTCAGTTTGCCAGAAGCTGAGCCGCTCATAGCTTTTCTGAAAGATGAACTCAAGCTCGAAATGAACACTAATCGAAATGTTTCGACAACTAACAGTGGTACTGTAATTGACGCCGTTTTTCAATGATTTTTAAATACTTTGAAATCACAAGTATATGTGTCATACTTTAGTTTTCATAAATCTATTGTCTCCACTCTTTCCCCAAATTGAACAATAATAAATATTTTTGATAAAAAACTGCATTACTCCTTGAGTTAATTAAATAAAATTTTAATTAAAGATATAATTATTTGATAGAAAATTATTTCCAGTCATAACCGATTCATTTCTTTCGGGATTAAAGTCACTATTGGGTATTTACCATAATAACAAGTCAGATGTTACACATCATATGGGACTACTGTAAGACTCGGTTTGTTTGTTTTTTACTGTATACGTTTAATGTCAGTTGTTGAACCTTGAAGGATTCGAGGAGGGTGTGTATGTTAAACCGTAAAATTTGATATGTTTTCTCTTATATTCTTCTGTAATTTTCTCCCCATCGCGAGTGGGGTCGGAAAACGGACATTTCTAACACCCACAAGATATGTCCGGTGCCAGCTAACTTGAAAGGATAAAGGCAATTAGAATTTTTGGAAGACATCTAGCTACAGGAGATGTTTTATTTTACTCTTGAGTGAAATTACTTGAGGTTCAAATAAATTTTTGTGATCACTATCTTCAACAGACTCGTTTTTGAATAAACTGGCCTGCTGAAGTTAGTCCAAATCAATCTCTTACATTTAGCTTGTATGAAATAGCAATAGGTAATTATGTTTTTAAATTTGAATTATGATGTATTTTTAAGGTATAAATTTATATACAAATACTGTAGTACCTCTTGTAAGATACACTTTGTATAAGGCACAATTAATGTTAGTGCCGGTAGCTTTGAATATGGACTTTATATATTTACCTCTCATTTAGGGAAATTCTATTAAGTTAAGGTTTGGCAGCCCCGGAATCCCGGTGTTTCTTCAAAACCCGGGATTTAATTTTTGTCAAAATTATATTTTGAATTTTTTTTCTCATTAAAATTTTTATAGAGAGCTTCCACTTCCAAAACAAGACATTGCGCAATATTCATTGCTATTCCCCAGTAATAAAAAAATGTGACTCATTTGTCTGATGTGTTTATAATAAATTTTAATTTTTCTTTTCTGAATCATCAATCAGGAATCATTTTTCTGAATTATTAATTTAAGTCAATATAAAAGATGGGGTTTTCTTAGATTTCTCTCTCTCTCTCTCTTTTATATATCATGAGATATAACTTGAGAGTAATATTATTTTGTTATTATAAGTATAGTCTTATAAACTGTTTAAGCTGTTACTGCCGTTTGGAGCATCGAAAAGGCATTTCTACAAAATTCTTTCTGAATATCTAAAGTTCGTGAATTAACTCATTTATAAGTGTGAGTTATCAATGTGTGTTTTCTTCTTTTTTGATATACAGAGAGATAAATTTAGTAATATTATTTTTTGTTATCATTATAAATATATTTTCAAATTAGATTGCATGTATTAATATTTAAATGTTATTAAAAATATTTCGAAAATATATTTTTTGAGGAAGCTTAAAGACAGAATTTTATTGGACTGTGTAATATACAATATATTTATTATTATTATTTAAAAAATTGAAGCCAGTCTTTTTTTAGTATTTTTATTAGAGTTAATTTTAGTGTTATTATGATTAATTTCTAGTGTTATAGTTAATAAGATTTTTTTTAAAAAAAAGAAAGTATATATTTTTTATGGGAGTTGTATAAAAATAGAAAAAATTTTTACATTAAAATTTATGTAAATCCATTCTATCACTTGTAGGAGCTGTGTACAGGTATATGTGAGCTTGTCTGAAAAATGGTTCACAGTTCAGACTTCATAATTTTAATTTTGAAAAATCTACTTCCTTAGAATGTCTTACCATGCAGTTATCAATTCTAAATATGTTAAACACAAAAAAAAATACAGTGTTTCAATAAAAATAAAACAGGAGCTTTTTATTCTATTTTGAATTTACAATAAGATTTTGGAAAATCTCAAACATATCGATTTTTAATTCAGATGTGGGCCAATTTTTAATGAATTCAATTTCTACTATTTTTATTGAATTCATTATGTACTATTTTTTATTTGTTTTTTGTAATGGGTTTAAATTTTCTTTTGATTTTGTTCAATAAATAATATTAAACCAATTCTTTAATTACATTTTTACTTTTATTATGTAATTTAAACCATGCTGATGTGTAAGTATTTTTCATAAATAGTTCATTCCTAATCCCGGGATCCCGGAATCTGGATAATGTAATCCCGGGATTGAAAATATAGCACGGGATTGCAAACCCTAGTATCGCTATGATAACTTTACATAAGTCTTTCTAATAATTTGCTTCTGAAATCTAAATTTTTTTCACTTCAGTTTTTTTAATATAGAGAATGCGTTCCGAATGCTAATATCAAGTAAATGATAGAATACTTTTTTAATAATATTTATCTAAATTTACGAGATAACAACGACAAAGATCAGTCAGTCTCACGAGTGCAGACGGTGATCGCTTATATTCGAATGCGAAAATTACAGCAGCATAAAATACGACTACGAGTGAATTATCTCGTTTATGCACAGTTTGGCCAGTTTAGCGTGATTGAATTAAGTCGATCCTGCATGTTAAGGTTTCATTATTTAGCAAATTTTCCAAGATCAGAACATCTAGCATTAGCAGCAGTGCTACCCAGGCAGCATGCTTGACACTGAGGTATCTTACGATTCTCAGAATATATGTTTTCCATCATTATGCTATTTAATCTCTGTGTGGTATAGCATTTTGATGGTAATATTATGGCCAAGAAAATATACTAATGCCTTGATCTTAGAGACTAGACGTTACGATGTCAATATATCTGGTAGTTTCTTAAATTGTACGTCTTGAATAAGAAATATGAGACCTCTTCCACATGAAACTATTCTTACGGATTATGTTGTAACCTTTAACGTTTAAAAATCGCTTCTTGTTTATTTTAGTTTCCTGGAGAATTATAACTTAAACTCGGAGACTCAACAATTTCCGAAATTTGATCAAGCTTTTACTTAGTAGCTCCGGCACTCAGATTGTTAACATTTCATAGGAATATACAAAGTTTCTAGAATAAGCTTTTGCTGGATGGGGACTGTAACTTACTTTTCGTACAGGACTCACTACCTAAACCCTGAGCGCATTTCTGAATATCCTTTACGACGCACAATGCAGTATTTAAAACAATTATATGCAGCTGGTCCACAGCGAAGGCAATTACTCATTATTATGAAATATTTTTCTGGCCATTATAATTTCATGAAGAAATATTTTTAAAAAATCTAATATTTAATGAGAACAAAAAAATGAAGTGTTAAAACAGAGAAAAGGATCACGATTAAAATTTGACCTAATTAATAAGGTTCAAACTAACCAGTGAGTCCTACTAATAAAATCTTATGATAACGATGTAAAAGTTAATAAGATAACGAAAAATAACTTTGAATCTTATAAAAATGTATGACCCCCTAATACTTATTAGATACTAAGGATTAATCCCGATAAGATATTAATTGAAACAAATAAAAAAATTGTTATAAAATAGGCCTAATATACAAGATCTATTTAGCAAACGAAAATAAAGTTTATTCAATGAAACTGTAAATATGGTAAAAATTGTAAAATAAGTTGAATAGCATAGTTTTCTGAAGTTTTTTCGTTTACTTGTTTCTTAAAAAAGAAAGAGAAAATATGAACATAAGAAAAATATTTTTCAGTTGTGTTCTAAATTTTTAAAAATCCTTTTTAGAAAAAAGAAACCTAAATCTCTCTCTCTCTCAAAGAAATGAATTTATATAGAGAGAGATTTTATTTTATATATAAAGGATAGTTACAATTCAAATTTATGAAAAAATAGCATACTTAAACTCAACGAAAAGTCAATAAAATGTTTACATTTCTATGGACTAATATGAAATAATTGATGATTAATCATGAAAGATCTGTGGTAAAACATCATTTCTTTATTTCACATGGACAGTTTTAGATATAAGAAAAGGCCAATTAAACATAATTTCTACAAAAGTTTTGGAATCTGTCTTCGACTAGTATATAAAACCTAGAAAACAGGAAACAGTCTGTCTGTGGGTGGTATTGTACAAAAATATTAATCTTTATCCATCTAGAAATATAAAACAGTGAAAGGTACGGGGGGAGTGACAAATTTTTTTATGTGACTTTCAGTGAATAAAGAGTTCTTATCAATAGACTGTATGACTAAGATGTTTAATATGACGTTTGGATACCTTTATTCTACGGTTTTAAAAGGATAACTTCTGTAATGTGAAATGGGACTTAGTATTAGTGAAAAAGGAAAAGATGATTTTGGCATTTGAAACATAAGATATCAAATACTTCTCTATTATGTGTATGGAAAAGGAATTCTTGGAAATACCACATTTCCTTTCTGGAAAGGGAAAATTGCATTTCTTTTAATGTTGGAAACTAATTAACCGAGTAAACAAATCATTCAAGTTTTTGTATAGTTTGTGGAGGAGGGGTCCTAACTGGGACCCCTCTCCCTCTGTCCTGCGCTTCTTTAGGTGTGGGGGGGGAATGAAAAATCACCAACAAACGCCATAATAACAAATAGATTTATTCAAGCTCTGAATAAGCACTTAAACAAGCACAAGTTTAATTATAAGAAGAAACCTAGGAGTGATCTCTAAAACGTCGATTAATCCTAATAATCAATTCTAAGTAAACCCGACTACCAGAAATGGATAAGGAGAACAATCACTAATGACCTCAGGCTGATTCTAAATCTAATATCTTAAAGCTTCAATCTAATAATTTATTCTCAGAAATTACACCTTTTAAACGTGCGCTAAGTTTGTGAAGTTAATTCTCCAATGTTCAACTTACTTGACAGCTTCACGGCTCCTTCTCCCCTTTACATCTACAAAACCTATATATATAGACTTTATATAATCGAACTAATTAACATAATTATATCTATCTCGTGTTTTTCTTGAAAGGCTGTGAATTAGTATAAATGCTAGCCTCAAAGTTTCCCCAAGAGGATTAGTCAGAATATCTCGCGAATAGCCCCGTCACAAGTTTGTGTATTGATTAAAAGCCATTTTAGAGAAATATATATCTCATGTTATTAGTTAATCTTACTGTAAACCGCAAAAATGGTAATTAAATATAAATAGAAGGATGTGGTAATGGGCGTGAACTCATGACTGGCGTTGTAGAGTCATAGGTTCGAAACCTAGTGCCACTGAAAACCTGTGCAATTCCTGGTGAAACTTTACATCGTCAGAGTTCAGGTGCTTCCCTCTGAGGCGGAAATTGGCCGTCAAAAGTACATTGGGCCAATTGGTATCCACCTATAAGGTGCCACACTAAAAAGCGATACCAGCTCCTTTAGAATGTACTTGGTCTGAAATGGTCATTACCAATTCGCAGCCCCATTTAAAGAGAAAAAAATGTTTCGATTCATATACAAAAAACACTTATTTGTCCAAGTTCTAATATTATAAATTTTTCTAAGTAGCCTGTGACGGGTCTATCCGCGTCAATCTTCCATTAATCCTCTTGGGTAACTTTGGGGCCAGCAATTATTCTATTTCACAGCCTCCTCGGGAAAAACACGCGATAGTGTTATGCTAATGAATTCGACTATATAAAGTCTAGATTTAGTAAGAAAGAGGAAGGAGAAGGAATTTCCAAATTAAATGTAAGTATCGACTACGGATCTCTTCAGCGAGCTTAGCGCGTATTGGATAGTATTTGATATTATTAATCATTGAAGGAATCAGAGAGATTAGATTTAGTACCGACCTGACGTTAGTAATGGTTCGTCTCCTTTGTCAATTCTGATAGCTGAGATTACTTAGTAGAGAATATTAGATTTAAAGGTTAGAATTCAATGTTAGATTTGAGTATCAGGATTAATATAGGGATTAGATAATCACTCCAGGGTTTCTACTTGTAGTTTGAACTTGTAGTTGTTATTTGTGTGTTGTTAATAAATATTTGTAATTATGGCTTTCGTTGGTGATGATATGTTTCCTTCCACACCTAGAAACGCGCCGGGCAAAGTGAACCCAGTCCAAGATAGGACAGGGGCACGACAAGCCTTTTTAATAATATTTCTAAATTTTAATACTATATAATACGTTTCTCTTTGGTAAGAGAGAAAACTCCCTACACGAGCAAGTAAAAGAATCTCACTCATAATCGAATCGGTGTTATTATTATGATAATTATTCATGATGTGTAAATAACAGTAGAATCATTGTCAGCAATATGTTTTAAGCACAATTAATGGATTAGTAAGTCCTATGTCACTTTGTTATGAAATCTATATACCTGGTCTCGCGATATATTATGCTCCTTGGAACAATTGCTCTTCTCCTTAATATGCTAAATTGAGTCATAACCGTACAATTATTTGGTACTGACATTCCATTGTCCTATTACCTAGACATGAGACTAATTGGATAATCGTAGTTTTATTACATCACAATGCGTTGGACATACCAGCATATTACATGAATGTAGCACATTTACATCTACAGTGAAGCTTCTTTTAAGTGTGTGTGTGTGTGTGAAAATGGAAAAGAGGGTATATGATAGCCAAGAATCTTAACAATTTCAGTTGTTACTAATCTCCCGACTGGTCAGACAAAGTCAGACCAGATCGGTTAAGCCGTTGACTTTAATCAAGTCCAATACTAGAATTGGAGTATCATGGATATGTTCCCAGTCCAGTCCAAAGCAGTTCAAGATGTGCTAAAGTAAAGCCTGTTGTGTAGCTGAAATTTAAGGCAAATAGGAAACCTGTTATTGCCTCCATAAAAGTGAGACTTTTTAAGTGTCCAAGGATTGGGCTGTCATTCACAAGGAAGAGGGGGGAAAGCCCTGGTCTTTTGCCTTTATTCCATTTATGAAACGGAGGTTTTAAACATTTTTCTTTATTTTGGGCCTTTTGCCTTGAGAATAATTCTAAATATGTGAGATCTGAGGTGAAATGGGCAGGGTGGTCTGGTCTCTCCTTTGCAAGAGTGTCAGCCAATTCATTTCTGTAGATATTAACATGAGACGGGATCCATTGAAAATGTACTTTGTGATGGTGGGAGATGAGATTAACTTTTCGTAGGATAGATAAACTGATTTTATCTACTATGTAGACCAAGTTTTGAGATGTTGAATTGAATTACGGCTGTCAAATAGAATCCAGAAGTCTCCATCGTTTCTTTCGCTCATGATTTTCTCTAGTCCCATGTCTATTGCAAATATTTCGCTTCGAAAAACGGAACAGAAATCTGGGTTACGTTGTTTTATGGAGTGTTTCTCTTGAGGTGTTTGAATATTAGCTCCCTTGCCTGCTCGTATATCAATTTTACTGCCATAGGTATAGATTGTGATGTCATTTGGAGGAATTTTATTGATGATCTCCAGGGTCAATTGATTAAGGAGTTCAGGAATACCGTCTTTCTTAGAAAGTGTGGTAAAGAGGCCGTCACTAAAATCAAAATATTGGAGAGTTCTTCGCAAGTTTTCAGATTACAATGAAGATAACACGGGGTAATACATTTTTGGCAATTGACTGCATTGATTAAATCTGACTGAAAGGGCTGTTTTTCTTTAGTCTTTGAGTGCATGTTCAGTTATTTAGGTAACTAGCAATTTTGAAACCTTGGTCCACCCTGGAAAGTTTATTGAAATATTTGACTAAACTAGCCCACCTTCTGACAGAAAAAGGTTGAAAATCTGCCTCGTAGAGGTCAATCTCTGAAGCACTACTTCGTTTCAAACCAGTGATAATGCTGGCAGCTCTCAGCTGGACTCTTTCCAATTTGTTCAAGTTAGTTTCAGAAGCACAGTAATAGATAGGAAAGCCATATTCTAGGACGGGTCTAACACCTGCCTGATAGGAAGATTTAAAACTAGTCACGCCCACACCCCAGTCTCTACCTGCAATATACATAAAATAATATTTTAGCGTTTCCTGGCCTTATAGGAAATATAATCTATATGTTTATTACACTCTATAACAAAAACAAACGACGCACCAAGAACGAGTTGTCCGATAGGGGCAAAAATTGGTTAGTAGAAAGATTATGTACAAAATAGAAAATGATTAAAATTGCAAAAAAAATTGTATGATTTATTTCAGAGCTACATAGTTACAAAGTAACGAACTTAATAAGGTGTTAACCCACCTCTAGCCTGGATGCAAGCTGCCACACGATGTGGCATAGAGTGATAAAGCACCCTGATTGTCTCCCGCGGTATTTCTTGCTAAATTTGCTCTAACTGTCGAGCCAGGTCTTAAGCATTCCCTGGTAGATGCAATCGCCTTCCCATCATATCCTAGACATGCTCGATTGGAGAGGTATCTGGCAATCTAGCTGGCCAAGGAAGTGTTTGACAAGCTGTAAGACAATTCATAGCAACACGTGCCGTATGTGGTCTAGCATTATCTTACTGACAAATAAGGTCAGGGTACTGCAAAAGAAACGGTAGCAATACAGTTTGTGATAAGCTCTGGTTATCCTTTACATCCGAACCCTACCTGTAAACCCGGCTAGATGTGTAACAGGAATAGAAAAATCCACAGACATTATTTCCAATCTAATTAATTTATTAATTCTTATTAACAAATATCAACAAGACACAGTACAATTCTAATTAAGGTATATGAACTATGGTAGAGAGCAGAGGCGAGATACTCTAATGCGGGGATACTATTACAGACCCTCAACTGAATCTAAGACAGTTTAAATGCGTTCAATTACAACTACTCTCACACTAATAACTAACTTCTATTTAATTAAGAACACAGTACCTGAAGCTTTAATGTATCGGATCCTACGCTGGATTTTACAGGCACTCTCTTTGGCTTGTTCAATTGACAATAGCTCCACGCTCTGCAATCATTAAGTAATTCTCAAACTTCAAGTTCACTCCTACTTGCACACATCTAACGTATCAACTTCAGCTTGTCAACAACAACGTGTTAACAAATCACTTGCGCTCTTCCTTTCCTTCACTTGGCTTAACTTAACCTCTTTTTTGACAACTCGCGAAAACCGAATTTGTATAATATACCTCATTTGCATAAATCCCGTTCACTTTCTCGATGAAAGTTGATTGAATAAATATTTTCTTTAAAGAGAAAAGAAGATATTAGTAGAACCACGTATAAAACCGTCACAAATTCTCAGAATGTCGCCGACGTACCGCTGTGCTGTAAGTGTGCCTCTAATGATGACCAAAGGGGTTCTCGGCTGTCAAAAGAAATGACACCCCAGACCATAACTACTCGTTGAGGACTTGTGTGGCGTGCAATACTGAAAGCAGGATCGACACGCTACCCGGGGCGTCTCCAAACACGTATTCGATGATCGTCAGGACACAGTTAGAAGAGGGATTCTTCGCTAAACACTATGCGTCCCCAATCAGCATAATTCAAACCTGATCGAGCTAAGCACCACTGTAATCTGGCTCGACAATGTGCAGGTGGAAATGGTAGGTGGCGTAGCTGTCGGTACGAGGGTATAAATTCCGCTCTATCAGCCATCTGCGAAGGGTCATGGTGGACACTCGTGTGCCGTTGTAACTATTATAGTATAGAGTGCAACCTATTATATTGATATACTTTGCTCTGGTCCCAGTTTTTCTTCAAATCACTTTAAATTAGTATCATCTGAAGATATTTTTTTCTATTGTAACTTACAACATAGCTTTGATATAAATCAAATTAAATCCTTGAGTTGCATTAGTTCTAAGAAAGTTTAAATACTAATTCATCAAAACAAAACATTTCATATGAGAAAGAAACAGGAATAATTAAGAAGTAGTAAAATAAACTTCATACATTTTTACACAAATAAACATAAAATCTATGTGACGTCGAACGTAGTTTCAATTCATTTATTTTAGTTCCAAATTCTCTAACACTCTTCGAATTTCGAAGTAAAAGCTTTCGGTTAAGGCATTTTCCCGTCAGAACAATGAAATCAGTAGCGACACTAATGGGATACATTTTATTGCGACATAAAATAGAACCACCGTACGAAGAGAAAAAGAAGGAAAAAAAGACTTTTCAAGGTGGCTCAGGGTAAAGAAGAAACTTCACAATACTATAGATATTGCGAAACGTAAAACGTTGTGGAGCCTGTACAAACTCTTTCAGTTGAGTTTTTGTATGGCATCGTTAAAAATACGGGGAAAATACTACCTCAATTCTACTATAAACGTAACTGTACAACGAAAGTAAAAGTTTCCATTATCAGTTTTCAGCAGTGTGAATCTTTTTCATTAAGCAAGGTAATTGCCGGAAGATGGAGTCATCAATGTTATTGGACCATTTTTGAAGTAATTCCTTTTTAACTTAACCGGAATCGTTCATTCTAGTAATTTTACAGATCGTTGAAACTTTTTAATTTTGGTAGTTTTTTCAAAGCTTGTATATATCTACTATTTTAAGTTTTCTCGTGGGATTAAGGAAAAAATTGTATTGTTTAATAAATAAGCCTGGCTTTTGCCGAAAAGTAAATGGTATCTTAAGGCATTTGGAGAAACTTTCAAACATGTAAGGAAGTAATTCAAATAAAATAAGTCTAAACTAATGTTTTTAGAAAACTACCCAAGCGAACACACATTTGAATAGTTAAAACAAGATTAAGTACTCTGTGTTACTGATACCTGATGAACTTTGCCTCTTATGAAAAGGTTCTTTTTTTTCAATTCAGTGTATATTGATACGATCAAGGTCGTATTTTACTTTGTCTATGTGGAAAAAAAACATTTATTGCGAATTATCTCAAATGCAAGGACAGATATGCGCTCACAAAATTGTTAGCGACATGGCAATCGTCCCCATTAATTAGAAAAACCATCTTCCTTAATTTATTCGTAATAACACAGACGATCTACTAGTAGCATCAGCCTTTTGTTGAGTTGGAAGACATAGCATGGTGTTAAAATTATGCATACTTTATAATTAAGATAATTTTCGAAAACCATAGTAATTATAATCTAAATATTAATTTCCACAAATTTAAAATTTTCGTAGAACTGGTTTTAAAAGAAAATTATATTAATTTTATAATGGTACTCTTTACAAACAAATTAAAGGTTTGCCTCAAGATGGACCTGCTAACAATAGTTTGGCTAACTTATATTTACATTATTATGAGAATAAATTTTATATCTTTAGATATATTGATGATTTAATTGTTATTGGGGAAAATAATAATTTTAAACCCAAAATTAATTTTTATTTTAATTACTTAAACTTATTTAAAATTAACAATTGTCCTTTTAAAACAAATTACTTAGATGTATCCTTGTATATATATATTATGGATAGAAAATTATATAGTAATATTCATGATGCATTTATTTTTAATATTATTAAAGTGCCCTGTTGGAATTCGAATATATCAATTTTTATTTATAGAAGTATTATTTTTAACTATATCAATCATGACAATTTTTTGGCTATTGATAAATCTAATACCATTTTAAATCTTAATAAATTTATTAGTTATTGTATTGAACATGAATACCCTATAAGTTTTCTTTACAATTACATTTGTAATGGGTTTAAGTTTTATGATGCATTTTAATAATATCTGCATTAGGTTTAAATTTTTCACACTTTTTTCCTCTGTAATGTTGTGCATTCCTCTTATTTTTTTATCTATAATGTAATGTAATTTTCTACGTACAGTCGCAAGATGGTGCTACATGTTAAATAAAATTAAATAGATTTTATTTTATATTAGAATCGCTATATATGACCGGGGGTCCTCTTCATTACAAAAAATTTCTTATAAATATCTTAGGTTTTTAGGTATGGATTGCAGGGCCATTTTCAACCTGCCTGGTTCTCCAATTGCTTAGGGCACCAGGCAGGTACAATTTGTACGTTGCCTTTTTGCGATTGCAAAACGGCAATGTACATATTGCTACTCCCCCTCCCACACACACACATTATTTCCAGAATCCTCCCTCTTTCAGTTCTTACATTGCCAGTTATATTTTAGAAGGGATATTCCCTTAACTCTCTTAATTTTTTTTTTTTTTTGCTCTTTTGGGAGTCTTACCATTGTCCACCAGTTATGGACCCACCGTGTCCTGGACTGGCAACGACAGCCGTAAGGAAAGGATAGTGACGTGGTATGGTTTCATTTATTCATTTCTTACCATACGGAATCACGGAGCTCCCCCCCCCTTCTTTGGTAAATTAGTACAATAAATTAACAAAATCGTTTGCAATAACAATATGGAGTACACATTACTGTATGAACTACTTTCAACTTGTTCATTATCATCTTTCCATCGATTTTCACTTTACTATCTTTTATTTTTAGACATCCTTATTGTTTGTTGAATCACTGTCATCGTACTTGCACAACAATGGTTTTCTTCGAGCTTTGATCATTGTAAAATCATCAATGACGTCATTGTAAGCAATTTTCATTGTAATATCATTTTGAGCGCATAGCAACTTCAAACTCTGTTAAGCTTTTCTTTTTTTTCCATAGTGGATCTCATATCAGTCTTTACTCGCACGTTAAATATGTCGAGGGTCTAACGTCCTCCCGTTTGTGTGGAAGTTATTAGAGATGGTGTCACTTTAGGTGTCGCCCTCGTCACTTGGCCATGGTTCAAAACTACGAAGTTCATCCCCAAAAGCCTTCGAGTAGGTGAACAGTGAGACGTTAATATATCCAGTCACTCATTCAGTCAGTCTTTATTCTCTTAAGGGCAGAAATGCTTCTCTTATGATTCGCTAGGCGGTGGTACGTTTGCTGTAATTTTAATTTTTACCCTTTTTCGCTCTCCAATCTTTTTCGCCCCCAAATCTTTAGCCCCTTAGACATGTACCTAGCGTGCCTAAGAGGAAAAGCTCCCCTGATGCATTGACTTGCTTATAATTGGTCCCATTATTTGCTCATTTTTACTTTTATGCGATGCTCCTCTTAATTCATTTTGTATTGGAGGGAAATGTTAACATGGTGATGTGTTGTGTGGTGCTTGTTTATTTATGTTAATAAAACTTCATGCAAAATATTTTTAATTCCTACAATAAGTAAGTAGTTTTTATGAATCTTCCTGTCATAATTTTATTTAATAATAACATTAGTGTATTTTATGTTCTAATGATGACATATTTATAGTACTTTATTCTTTCCCTATAGCTCAGTAGTATAAACAAATAACAGGTGAAGGTTGGCTGGCCTCAAAACATCTCTTAAGCCTGCATTCTTGTGGTTCCTAAGGCCAAGAGCTTGCTTTATACTACTGCAGCAAATATTTTTTACTATACTGTTTAGTTATACTTAGGATTATAACTGTTTGTATGTTATGTATGTATTGTATGTCGTGTTTCGAGTCAACACCAAGCCAATTTATAAAAACGATTTTTATTCAACGAACCATTTTAGCTTCTGATCTAAGAGAGAAACGACACGCGTTAAGTATAAGTGCCAGTGGCCACTTAGGCAGATGTTCCAAGTACCCTTCTTATTGAAGAGATATATTTGAAAGTTAAGCATGACATACGAGGTAATAAAAATTAATGGTCGGGGATAAAAGTTCTGCTAAGGGTCATCTGTTCTTCGAAAGAAGTGGATACTAAATTTAATACTTGAAGATGTAACGGAACATAAAAGTTAAATGTTGTATAGGGGATTTAATTTTAGATCTAATTTAATTATCCTTACTAATATATATATATATATATATATATATGAGTGAATGAATATTAACGTCACACTCTTGAGCTACTCCAGGGCATTTGGCGACGAAAATCGTAATGTTGAACCATGGTTAAGTGACGAGGACGACACCTGAAATAGCACCCCCTCTTTTAACTACCACACCACGCCAATGAGAGGACATTTGAGCTATCGACAGAAAAAACGTGCATCATTTTCCTACACGGTGGTTCTTCAGCGGTATCAGGCTCGAACTCATGACACATTGGCCACGAGTTCGTTACCTTGACCTTGACCACTAGGCTACCACAGCCATTTTTTTGTAATTACTCCCTCTAGCACTCTTTAAATTAACTCCTTTAAATTATTTTCTAATTCTTTGGTACGAGATTAATATGATAATATTAATCGTAATCTAATTGCTCGCGCACGTTTACAACCAATCACGACTCCTGTTTGAAAGGAGTTGCACGACCTTCACCGCCAATATAAAAACCCAGTACGCTGTGTGTGTGTGCACTCTTTTTTTGTCTTTGTGTTCTTCATGTAAATTGCGCTACTGCTTGCTTCCGTCTGTCCGCTTTTGTGTTTCTAAAATGTAGTTTTTGTGTGAACTGTTGCAATGTCCTGGTCAAGAAATAATAAAAGTTTACAAATATCAAGTCTCCTCCAATATGCCACGACTACAACATAATCAAACATTCAATAAAAAAGAAAAATTCCAAGCAGCCCAGGGCATTACAACAAAGTCGCCAGGATAATAAGTTCTCAATTTTGACACGTGAACAATTTCAGTAGGTTTTTCAGTCAAAGCATTGGGTTTGGTTATTTCATAATTTACATCTGACAATTTTTGTACTATTTCATAGGGCCTGAAAAAACTGGGGATAATTTTCTACGATTTGGATATAATTGAATTCTTCATACATTACAGTGTCATCTGGTTCAAAGGGAGAATGAATGAAACGAGCATCATATTTAATTCTGTTTTTCTCATGATATTTTATGGTGTTTTCTTTTTCTAATTGTTTGGCTTCTTCAACTGGAGGGTAAAATTGATTTTGAACAAGGAGAATATGCGGTTATAAAAGTATGAAACAAATATGGATTAGTAAATTATAAATATAAAATTGCACAATACAAAAATATCAAAATAAGATTATTAAATACTTGAAATAAAATAAAAACAGAAAATAAATTTTAAAAATAGTTGTAAATGACACACATCCTGTGAAAGTATTAGTTGGTACATATGAAGTTAGTTCTTTCTTAGTCTAGTTTGGGAAGTAGTTGCTTTGCCCAAGTTAGATGTATTTGATAAGGTTGAGACGTATCCGGACACTTGAAGCTGTAAATATGCTAGGCAGAGGCCTCAGTAGAAGGATGTTATGTCTCGTTTGGGATATGTGTAACACCAACAGGCTTCCCTGTGCACTGGGAAGTAGAGTTTAAAGGTGAATCATATATTGAAATGGAGGTTGTCACAAAATTGGGTTTTAAAAGACATACTTATGTCCAATGGTATGTAAAAGGAATTGTCTGGCGCAAATACTGCATGGAGATGATTGTTTTGAAACAGTTAAGTACCATCTTTTTAATATTAAATATGAATTCACAAAAATACACTTTTAAAATACAGAAAAATAAAAGTTAAACTATAAACATTCTTTTTTAAACAGATCTAAAACGCCGAGATGTGAAGTTTCGGCAAATAAGCTTTCCTGATGTTTCATGCAATGGAAGTTCAATATTAAATGTCCAATATGATTTTCAAAAAGTTTGCCAAATCCTTTTTCCTTGCCAATCATTGCAGGAGGGCCATCAGTAGTTACACAAAACATTTTATTTATATTAATATTTTCATTTTCAAAATGATTTATAATTGAAAAAAGAATATCCTGTCATTTAGTTGTACCAAACAGGGGAATCATGCTGCATAACTCTTCATAAATTCAATCTTTGTCACAATATCGTGCAACATTATTCACGTCTTTACTTTCATCAAGAGCAATGCTAAATGCAACAGTTTCTTGTAAACCTGAATTTTGTTTCGCAGTTATATTTTCTGCCATTTATGTTATTCTCTCAACTGTTCACGTAGAAACAGGTATTTTTGAATGCGGGATAATATTGTTTTCAAGTTTGGTAAATCACAGAACAATATTTCAGCAATTTTTAAAAACGTGTCCTTTATATGTTCACCATCTGTAAAAAATTTCATTTGGATGTTATACAATGAGCAACAACGAAACTACATTCTGTCGCTTTTCGTTTGACTCCAATTGTTTGACATAAAAATGTAATTTCTTTCTTATATCCAGAAACAGCTCTTTCTAAAAAACTTCACATTTCTCATCAGAATTCTTAAATGTGGCCTGGTATTAAGTTTTAAAATGTTTTTGCACACTTGTGACGTACGACATAGGACACTTTCGCGACATATCACACACATATAACGCGATCTTTTTGTTATACGAATCCAACTTCGTTCGTCCAAGAATCTTGGAAATCGCGAACATCAAGTTTTAATTTTTTATAGTCGCCATTTGATTCAATATGTAACTATGAATTGCAGCAAAAATTAAACAAATAAAAAATACAAATTTTTTCAATAAAACTAACAACGTGACATAAAAAAAAGAAATAACCTAAAACTCACGTCGTGTATCAAACTAAATTCAACTTTCGATTGAAATCATATTCGATATTCGTATATTGGGGCGTAAGTAATAGAGGACATATGAAGAACATGAAAAAAAAATTGTGTCCTAATATCTATTTCTATTAGCTTGATTCGCACCAAAAGTATAAGATAAAATAATTATGACTTCTATAACACAACGCGCACGCGCGCGCTCAAAAAATTGCAGTTGCTCGTAATATCTATTTAAAAAAGGGCATTTGTTACGAAATTAGATTCACTCTTTGTAGCTAATTATCCCCTCGAGCCGGTTTTTCATCGAATTTATTTTCAATTAAAATAAAATATGTTGAAAAAGAGAGAGAGAATAAAACTATTTTTGTTTCTTATATTTCCGCTTCAAAACGTTTGTTATGCAGAAATTGGATTTATACCTAAGACATTTGTTTTTTCTTTTTCCGTCGATACCCAAGCTTTTGATGGGTAAAGGACAAATTGTACTTTCTTTATTCACTGTGAGCCGTAATGAGCGATACTTCTTTTTACAAATATTACTCAGTAATTTTCGTTTGCGTTGAATATTTAATACTAATAATAAGTCACATTTAAACAGGAAATATTTTTCTTTTACTTAAAGCACACTTACAATTTACAAGCAAGCTGATTCAGCAGAATCCTTTTATATGGCAGAGAACAGAAAGTGAAAAGTAACCTTTATATAAAAATGGGCGAGACGTTGAAAGGAGAGACAGAACGATTTAGCTTTATCTTAAAATTTTGTAGAGTGGTGGCGTGCCACTGAGAATTGCTTCGCATGCCACTTTTGGCACGCGTGCCAAAGGTTGCCGACCCCTGGGCTGGAGCATAGGTTCCCAACTTTTTTTAAATCGGTGCCTATTTTGATTATGGATATTTCGATACCGCTCCCCTCCCACTCCAAAGAAATATTTGTGTACATAATACATGGTGAAAACAAGAATTAAATTTTTAAAAAATATTCCATTACTAATAGAATATATTTTTTCAATTTAATTTTTTTTCCTCTAAAAAGCCCTTGATTTTTTTTTACCTGCAAATCTGAAATAGCTATTGATACGAATATATTTAAATGTGTAATATTAGTATATATTTTAAGTGTAGATAGGATGTTGTTGGAATTTAAACGTTTTACTGAATTTCTTCTTTAATTAAAAGAGAGGAATAAAAGTTTTAGCTCACATGTTATAAGGACAGGCAGGGGTTTTGATGATTGGAAATAATCCATAATAAACTATTGCTTTCTAACTGAACAAATTGACAGTTTAACTCTTTAATGAATTGCAAGTTAATTCTTAGTTAACATATTTATTTCTTTTATAATATACTAAATGAAATGCAGTGGAGGAAACATTTTTTCTACTGCTCACAGTAGAGACGATACGTACACTACAGAAATTATAAATACAGCTACTATATCCTTCAGAGAGGGGGAAAAAATGCTGAGTATGCAAGTTGGCAAAACCAGTCTTAATTTAAGACTCGTCGAATCTAGAAGTAATGGAAAGAAAATACATGTACGTCAAGGCCGGACCATGACCTTTGGGGGCCCTGGGCTAACGATATCTGGGGCGCCCTAAATAATTAAAAAATTTGCCTTTTTCCTAAAAAATTATTGTGCAGAAAAATTTAAAATATATGAAACTTAAAGTTTTTCCCCAAAACAATTTAAATATGTTCTAAGCAATAACATAATTTACAAAAAAAAAAAACTTTTCTACACTTTTATGCTGAATATTCTTTTATTTGCTCATCACATTTTAAGTCTTTGGTGAGATCAATATTAATACAAAGAAGTGATTAATAGCTAAGCCTAGTATTTGTCACTGTTGTCCTATATTTGTGTTCTATGTAGGGCATTTTAGAGAACGCACGCTCCACTTCACAGCTAGTAATACGGATCGTTAGAAAAATCTTTAAAATGGTATACAAATTTGGAAAAACCTAAACTAGTTCCTTTTCAAAAATTAAATTGTATTTATCACTACAAGTATAAGACTCTAGCTCAGTTTTAGATAAGTTTTTAACTGAACACATTCATTTACTAAATGTTGGTCTACATCATCTGAATAGTAATCAGTAATAGCGCGTATACTCTCCAGGTCGAAGTTCTTACTTTGATCTTGCAAATCCATCAAAAATTTTAATTTCTTACTATATTCTGCATATATATACTCTTGAATCCTTCTATTTAAATCAAAGATTAGCTTATCTAACACTACAATAATCGTGTCTCTTTTAAAATTTTCTGTCCCTTACACAGCTTTTTCTGTGAATTTATCTGCACATTTTGAAACAACCCGTCTCTAGTTCACATCGCTATATTCTGTTTCTACATTAGGACTTAACTTTTCGGCTGGGTCTTGATACTCCTTTCATTTTTGATCTGATTCACATGTCGTACATTGCTTATAAACATTTTTAATGACATAATGAACTTATTCTCTTCACAGATGTCCAAACCCCAAGAATCTGTTATTTTTTGTTAACTGAATTAAATCTTTCTGAAATTTCTTCCCAATATATAATTAAAATGACAGTCTCGAGTTTTGTTAATTTCTTAAATAAATTTGCTGCCTCTTTTTAAAATTAATTTTCTCATTTTCATTGTCACTAAATGTCTTAAGAATATTCATGATATTACAATATTTATCTCTTGAGGCTCCAAAAGGATCGTAGTGACAAGACCATCTGGTCTGGCTTGAACTTTTTAAGGTAAATTTCAGTTTAAGTTCACGATTTAGAAGTTTCTGCTTATAGATCGAAGAAGAAAAGCAAACATATATTTGTTGCACTAAACCAAAGAAGTTCACGATTTCAGTTGCAACCTTAACTGATTCTGCACAACTACATTAAGAGAAGTTGCAGAACACGGCACATAATTAGCGAATTTATTTATTTTTTCTTTTAGAAGAGCTTATTGGTAGCGTTGTCATATGACTGTCACCTACAATTATCCAATAACAGTCTATTTGTTTCTAAAAATTCTTGAAGATAATTTAATATAAACCTGTGTGACTACTAATCTTAATTAATGAGACACATCTTTCATACACTTTTCCCCGAAAACATTATCGTAGTATAATAGCAAGTTAGTCATTGTGGGACAAATCTGCTGTTGAATCCATCACTATTGTATAGTACTTTGTGTCATTGTTATTTATTTGAGTTATATAATTGTTTAATGATTTGCTTGCTCGTGATCTCAACTATTTGCTCATACATTGTTTTTGATAAGTACGATATTAACGATTTTGGTCGTAATTCTCGCAGTTTAATATATTCACGAATGAATGAGTCGAACTCTGCTAGCAGTTTCAGGGTACCCATAAAATTACCATTATGAGGAGAACTAAAAACTTCCTCGGTACCTCTAAATCAGCGATACTCAACCTGTGGCCCATGGGCCGCATGTAGCCCACTCGACCATTCTGAGTGGCCCGGTCTAGGTCCGTTAAAATAACAAATTCAATTATTTAGGAATAACAAATCACACAAAAAAGGTAAAATTTAATAGAAAAATAATTTTTTTCTATCTATATTTCATGAATTTGTTTACTATTATTTAATATCGAGCATGCAAGAATTAGTTAATTTTGATTTAAAACTACATAAGATAACGGGAGTTTTGTAGCAAAGTACAGAGAAATCGTAGGCAGAAAAAGTGTGCGTTCACAATTTGAAATATTATTGATTCTTGAAATTTTTATCAACAGACGTTTTTGGTTAACCGAGTTTTTGCATCCCGTTATCAAGTAAAATAGCTTAAGCCCAATAATTTTAACGTTTTTGTGAGATACGAAACAATTCAAGGATATGAAAAATAAAAGGAAGGAAATTAGTATCAGTGAGCGTAAAATCATTGCAAAAATATGGAAAGATGGAAAAAGTCGTCGAGATATTGCCTGGTCCATTGAACGGCAGTATTCATCTATCCAGCGTGTTATTAATATCTTTAAATCTACAAGAGTTTACACATCCAAACCTCGTTCAGGTTGTCAATCTTACTGCACAATCAGAGAAAAACCATATATGATATCCTTGGTGAAAAAACAATCCATTTTTAAATGCAACTCAAATAGAAACTGACATTCGCGAGAAGTTTAAGAAAAACATTTCTGCGGATACTGCAAGAAAAATCTCGAAAAAGGCTGGATACCGTAGTCGACTGTCTTGCAGAAAGTATATTTCAATGCCCAACCGGCTGAAACGGATTGCTTTTGCAAAAAAACATATTCATAAGCCCCTGGAGTTCGGAAGGAATGTGATATTCTCCAATGAGGGCAAATTTTGAATTTTTGGCATAAAAGGTCATAAATTGGTATGGAGAAAACTTTGCACAGCGCTTCAAAAAATGCATTTAGAACCCACGGTGAGGCACAGCTGTGGTAGTGTTATGGTGTGAGGGCTCATGGCGAGAAATGGTGTTGGGAAGTTGTAATATATCAAATAAATTATGAACAAGTAGGATTAACTCGATGTCTTAAAAATAATTTAAAGGAAAATGCCACCAAACTCGCCTAGG